>ML778462.1:76760-95059 GCA_009831015.1 Picea engelmannii
TATATATATATTAGAACCTAGGTGCAGAGGATAACACTCCATCCCATAACCACATGAACTAGACCCAATTGAATATATATATATATATATTACTTAAAGTGAACATTGAAATATTTTCTTTATGGTAAACATTGAAATATTTATTTCGTTATTAATATTTTTTTAAATGTCATATGTCAACTTCATGTTGAGCACAAAAGTAATTACACATCTACCCCATACTGGCATGTAGAAAATGTCTTTCATCGCAACAAATACTTGAACAATTAGATCCTTGGAAGGTAGAAACATAAATCATTCCCTCCTAGCATAGAGTAGTTTTATAAATAGTTTTGTGTAGAGGAAGAAACACGCACCCTATAAAAATTCAAATCTTACTCAACTTCTCAAGGTATGATAACAATTACAAAAAAAAATTCTTTGATGACCTCCTCTACTTGTTTGGAGTTTCTCTATTGTTTTTATGTATCTCAATTCATTGATGTCATGGATGCATCATCTTCCATATAAATTAATATCATCTCAATATAGGTTCTCATAGAGTTCAATTTATTTTCCAAGGAATAAGCAGGAAAGCTTCTTTCAGTAAATGTTATAATGGGCTGAAATATTTGTTTATGCACAAATTGTAACTTATTTTTGTATCAAAATGGAATGTGTCAGTAAGTCAAAGTTCTTCTGGTGAGACTTATTTATCTTACCTTCAATGGCATATTGAATGAAAAACTATTTTACAAGAAAGAGCTCCCAATTCTTTTTCTCTCTAAGTTTATTCTATAAGGACTTCTTATACATATATTCAATACATAATATGACCATTGTTTCATGTTGTTTGCATTTGAATAATAGAGTTCTACCTCTATAGTCAAATATTTAAATGTAATCTTCCTCAAAGTGTAAATAAGCTTGGCATAATTGAAGTTCCCAATTATGCAAAGCATACTTAGATTTCAAAATCTAGAAGTAGAAAGAAATGGAGTCACCAACATTAAATGATGAAAATATAGAGAATGTTTGCTTAATGCTTCTCGCTAATCTTCGATAATAGTAAATCCCATTTTTAGAAGACGAGGACAAGAGAGTATGAAGAATAGTTTCTCAATGTGGTGAGTATAGAATCGTATAAGTAGTAAAGTTGTTGCAAGCAAACTTGGTTGAGGCCAGTGCTAATAATACAAGTTGGAAGAGGAAATTGTTTGATTTGTAACAATTTTTTGTTCTTGATAAGCATGTTTTTTGGCAAAGAAAAAGTTGTAATAAGAAGAAAATGTTGTATGATACTAAGCGATATATGATTTACAAAATGTTTGTTATTATAGAAATGTTTCATTGTTTAGATTTGAATAGCTTGTATTATCATAGGTTATTGGTTGTATTATCATAGATTATTGGTTGTACATAGATAGGGTGGGCTAAGTATCAAACCAAACTTTAATTGGTATGCTTATATTTGCAATGATATACTTGAGTTTATCTTGTAGGTTGCAATTGTGTAGAAGGAATTCTTGGTCATAATGAAAATTGCACGAAGGAGATTAGTAAAGCAAGGGTGCAAGTCACAATTTCCCACTTAAGGTGAAAAACAATAACTTGATATGATCACACGACAACAAGAACCACTTTATTTTTTACAAAAACACTTCTAGTAGTTTTTAACTACTTAACAACATTATATTTGACACCAAGGAATCCCAAATATCGTCACATATTTTTCAATAAAAATATAGGATGGATGATCAAAATGCAAAGGCCTCTATATATGGACCCAATTGAGACAAATATCAGAAACGAAGATGAATTTGTAGATAGCCTAATGTGAAACATGTTGATGGTTGTACTTAGATTGGACTAGTTGAGTATCAAAAACATACTTTGACCTATATGTTTATAGTTGTAGTAATATAAATTATCCTCCATATCTTATCAAAGAGAATAATATGGTTGTGTGAAACACTAAATTACTTGGAATTAGTTCCTACTTACGAATAATAACAAACGAATAGACACACTTTTTTCCATATAGGATAAAAGTTAAAATGCATGATAGAAGCATTAAGGTATAGGTAGTTCAATTAAGATTGTATCCTTATGTGTAGCCCAAAGCTAATACTAATCACTTCACTTAATGCTACTAAAAGTGTGGATGAGTTATCAGCAAGAAGAAAGAGATTATTAAAGAAAGGCTTCATAGTGAAACTACCCACCGAAAAATAAAATTAATACCCTAACATGAGAACGTGGCAATGAAGCCCTCTAAATTTTGGTAAAAAACTAATCTTGGAGTTTTAAAGTGCTCGTGAAACTACTATTGAAGAAAAATAATAATACCCTAACATGAGAACATGACAATGAAACTTTCTATTTATTTATTTTTTTATTTTTTATAAAACTCATCTTTCAAATCTAAATTGCTTGGCAACACTAATTGACCCAATTCATGTAATTATTTTCTGAATTTCATGTTTTCCTTTGCTATGTTATTTTCATAATGCTAAGTGGAACTTCCTTCTTCCCCATCCTTTCATTCAAGGCATAATTAGAGGATATTGTGAAGGTCTATTCTTCTCTACAAATTATGTCGTTGCATAAATATGCTAGAGTCATTCAAAACCAAATGTCCCCGGAATTTCCATAATGAAAAAGATATAATCACACCAAATAAAATTAACCCTTTGCTAGAATTAACTTTTCCCTAAGGTGGGAAAGTTCACTTTCACTTCATGATGAGTCTCGTGCATGAATTCAAAAAAAATGTTGATAATAGTTTTCAAAATTTTCCAATTTGCTCAAAAATATTGGATATTGTCCAACTACATACATATTAAATCAACTATAAGTTGTATTAGTTTAGAAAAACATGTTAGACACATAAATAGGTAAATATGATAAAGCATTGACCTAATAAAGCTATAAATATATTATGTTACTTGCAATTACAATTTTGTACTTTCTCTTGGAAAGTTCATATAGGTTGAGTAAATCATGAATTAATGGTACTAAAAATCAATTTTCTTGCCAATATAATTTAAAAAACAAGTGAAACTGCGACCCTATTTTGATTCTCAATAGAAAAAAAGAGCATCAAATAAACTATCATGGAAATATCTTAAAAATGGATCTATTGATCATTAAGAGGGATAAAAAAATAACTAGGTGAAAATATAATCTCCTTGAAATTGCATCATGTTGAGTCCTCAACAACCCCCCAGGTTTTCTTGGAAAAATTGGGGATCCTCTTTTCTTTTTTATAATCTGAACGAAGTTTTCATTAATTTGTATTGATATCAATCCTTCATTTTCTTTACACTTCTAAACACTTATTTCAATTTTTCTCAAGGCCATAGACCCTTTGATTTAATCAACTCTAAATAAAGGATTATTTCCCTTTTGAAAACATTTTGTTTCTCCCTCCCCAATTTCTTAATCGAGCTACATTTTCTATCCTTTCAAATTAATGAACTAATTCATAAATCAAGCACAATTCATTGATTGGACCCTCACTTTAACCTTTCAATATTCTTTCCTCCTTGGTAGAATCATGTTCGATCGACTTATTGGGCCTATTGTATCACAACTTCTTGAAGAGTTTCTAATTTTTTAGAAGGGCCTTTCAATTTCTCCATTGAGCCTTGTTGTAGGGGCTACTCGACTCTGTCGACTAGAACCGATAGTCGACTAAGAGTTAGTCGGTCGACTGTCGAAGTCAAAAGTATAAGTCGGTCGAGGGTTTTGTTAACCGACCAACCCGGGCAGTTAAGTAATTACAATTGCCTGGTAACTGAATATGTAGGTATAAATAGACAAGCATGTATCAGAGAAGATGTATCCATTGTGTTGTATTGACTCATATATCTAATGAAGGGTTGTTCTTTGGGCTTCCACTATGTCATGTATGTCTTTGTCTAGATGTATGTATATGTGATTCTATGCTTACTTATGTACTGAACTACTGGTAACACTCCCCTACTTTTCCCTAGATTACAACATTGGTTATGTTTCCAGTAGTTATAAACCTAGGCATGCAGAAGATCACATAGATGTTAACTTTACAAGACATACGCGAATGGTGGGAGCAAAAAATTGAAAATTACATTAAGAATTACGCAAGAAGAAACAAACTATCGCTAATAGAAGAAAGATTACGATTTTTCTCAAAGACTCATGAAATATTTCTAGAATATATTCCAGAATCCCTATTCGAGTACATCAACAAATATGGTAATGTGTAAATTGACTCCCGACGAAAAATTAACCCTCAAGCTTACAAACGAGGGTTGAACGAATATGCACGAGTGGGTTGAAATAATTGTCAAAGATTACATAACAGAACAAGCTATTGAGGATCGAACATCCCTCGACACAATAAAAGACAAATTCTACACGGAGCTACAAGACGTATTTTTGTACACCATCCCCAGACTACTTCATAAAAAATTTCTTGACAAAGGAGTAGGCGACATTATTAAATTCCAACCTCGACTTGGTACACCACCATAAAATAGTAACTAGGAAGGGAGAGATGAAAAGTGGGCCAAATTCCTAGAAGCAAGGTGCAAAGATACAAAACAAGCTTGGGACTACTTTTTGAGCAAATAAACATGGCCATCTTCAGTGACTTTGAGTAAGTCGGGGTCGCGATCGGGGGTCGGTTGATATGTGACATGTCGTAAGAAAAGAGCATACCATTTTTCATTTGAATAAAGCATAAATGTCTTAGATAGGAAAGCAAATTTACAAACAAATGTCTGACATCCAAAAATTGGAGCAGGACAAGAGACAAAAGAAAAGAGAGGAGATTCGTAACCTTTGGAACAGTCGGAAGTCAAATATAAAAATAGTCAGAGAATATCATCCTAATAGAGTGCGTGAACAGTCTAAGTCTAGAAGAAATCGACCAGAACTGGCAATAATAACAGCTGTGGCAATCCCCGATGGAAGTAATGAAGCACAGTTGATAGAGGCTAGCATGGGTGCCCATCAACTGGAAAACCAAGTTGAAAGCATGGATTATGAAGAGTCAGGACCGGCAATATGCACTCCTCCTATTAAAGCAACCAGCCCTCGAATTAGAGAATTCCTTCAATAGAGACTTCAGATCGACAAACAATCTGCAAGATTATGGTATAGAATCGACGAGCATGGGAATTTACGTGACACACTCATTGTCGAGCCAAAAAAAAATGAAGTCGATAAAATGCTCATTCACATCAAGGATCTCATGGACCCGGGCCCCCTTCCAAATCTCATATCAAGAGAAAAAAATCTAATAGATTATCATTGTGAACCGACACGTACGATAGAACGACGTATCGTCAAATATGAAGAACAAAATTGTCATAATAAAGAAGTAACCCATAGAGAAAACAAGAAAAAATAACTTTTAACATACCATCGGTCAGAATATCGATCGACAAATAAGTCGACAGAACAACAACCAACTAAGAATCTGACATCCCAGTCGAAAAGTGTGATAAGTCGAGGATCACAAAAATCTAGTGTTCTTAAAAAAGCAACCATGGGACTCAATAATATTCCCCTTTATGAAGGATACGAGGATCCAAGAAGACATTGGTTTGTATGTGAAAAATTTTGGGATGCAGCAGACATCACAGATGAAGATAAGTAGATGGCACAATTTGGTGTTTCCCTTCGACAACATGCTCTAACATGGTTCATGAATTTCACAAAAAGTCAAAACCGGTCAAAATTAGAAATAAAGAGCATTTTTTTGTCATTTGTCAAGGTCCAAGATGTTACACACTTGGATGCACAAAAACTGAAAGAAATAAAGCAACAACCAGGAGGTGATTCGGTCCCCGAATATGACAAAAGATTCAAAGATCTACTTATCCAAATCCTATTCAAAATTGATCAAAGTCTACTAGTACAATGGTATGTAATCGGATTACTACAATGAATATGAACTCCATTACGACTCTATGAGATAACCTCATGTGAAGACGCATTACAGAAAGCACAACGTGTTGAGTCGGACGATGACGGCCCATCAACTTCCTCGTCAACAAAAAGGATAGAAGAAAAAATAGAACATCTACAGCAGACCATCAAAAATCTAACCTTAAGAAGAAGCGAGTTGTGTTGTACCACATGCTACAAAGATGGTCACACCAAAGATACTTGTAGCCTCAACGATCAAGTACCAGGAGTAGCAGATGAACGATGTGTGCAAGCTAAGACATATTGTAACATATGTGAAACTCTGACTGACCATACTGTACAAGATTTTCCGCACATCTTGAAAAATACCAAGTGGTGTCATATTTGTGGAGCGCACATCCATAGAACATTCGAGTGTCGACTAAATGAAAAAAATAGAACAAATGTGCACATGGTATATCATACAAAACCAATTGATTAGAATAACAACTTCGGGAGAAGAAATAATTACTATGGTCGAGGTCGAGGTCGAGGCAGTCGCGGTCAAGCCGGGTTTCAAGGTCGAGATCGAGGTTGAGGTCGACCCTACTATTACAATTGTTGGAAAGACAACCACATTATCCCCAACTACCCAATAAAATATCAGGTTGAATTAAAATTTTGCAATATATGTGGCATCGACGATCATTCACTCGAATACTGTCTGATAGTACTTGATAATATCATGGCCAAAAAGAACATAAACCTCCTACATGCAGTCTCCAAACAATAAGTGTTAAATTCAAAGAACTTACATATCATTACTAGATCAGGCACATGACGGGATATTAATTATATCCCCTTACAAGATCGACAGCCAGGGAAGTCCAGTTGGTTTCCAAATCCAGACAAAGAAGAACAAATTATGAGGGAAGCGCTTAAATTCTTCAAAAATTCTAATCAAAACCAGTCAAACAAAGGAAGACAAAATGAAGACATTGTACAAGAATTTTTATAGCTCCTAATGGAAAATCACTCATTCGGTTGATTGTTGGATCTGCTTAATATACTAAGAGAGTATAAAGAAGGACAAACACCATCTAAATATGTCATGAAACTTTCCTATAAGAATAAATATTATGACCCATGGGTCAACTTGGAAATTCATGGGTTATTGATTAACCAGGTAGTCGTCAACTTTGAATCATAAGTAAATATCCTACCTTGGGATATGTGGATATGGTTGGGTTGACCTTCATTAGCACCAACATTGAATTACCTCAAGCTTGCAGGCCAAAGATTAATAGAGCCTATTGGTATACTCAGAAACGTTAAAACTCAAATTATGGGTATACTGAAATCAATCGACTTCAAAGTAACTGACATAGTCAAGGGAATTCCAGCATATGTAGCACTTGTCGGTCGTCCATGGGGATGAAAAATGAAAGCCAATATCTCCTTCGAAAAGGACATAATCAAGTTAAAAGGGAGTGGAAGAAAAATAATAATCCCTTTGGACCCTAATGAAGGGAAACCTTGGAGTGAATCATTGGATGAAGATCAAGAAGCACGATGTCTATACCAAATAATCAATGAACAAAGAGATTATGTTGAACCAAATGCGTAAGGAGAAATATTGGCAGAATCTCCCCTGTCAGTCGGACACAATTCTGACTCAGCTCTATACAATTGGCAGATAGAAAATTATTAGGCGCACTCAAAATATTGTTGGACCATTGAATCTATCCCAATTAAACATCCCATAACATGCTATTCAATTCAAACAGTACCTATAGTGTATGAAAAGAGACTTCGACAAACTCCTACACTTATTCCAACTGACAACACGATGAAAAAGTCGATACGCTACAATGAATGAAACGTTCTGTTGACGTATGTTGAAGAAGTTTCCAAATGTGTAGGAGAACAAGGTAGAACCCAAAGCCTAGTGGAAAGTTTCACAGGCCAAGCCGCAAGATGGTGGGAAACGCATTGTCCATGACTACAAACATGGACAACTATATCAATTTACTTTGTAGAATGCTTTGGAGAAAATAAACTATCCAAAGCAGCCAACATCCCTATCTTCAATGTTGGGTACGACCCAGTTGAACATATCCACCGTTGTGATAATGAATGGTGCAAAATAGGATATAGAGATGAAATGATATGGCCTCACATGTTCCCAAACACACTAGATGAAATACCAAACAAATGGTACAAAATCGAAGAAGCATGTGGCCATACACTCAATTGGTATTACATTAAAGAAAATGTTATCAAAGACTTCGAATTTATTTTGGAGGAGGAACATCTAAGAGAAACAACATAACAAGTTAAAAGCTTCCTAGAAAACCCAACACTGGCTATACAAATGGAAAAAGGGAATATGACGGTCGACATAGGATCAACATCGACTTGCCACCTTGTTTCAACAAAGAATAATGAAAATACAACATCATGAAGAAACGATATGGAAAATACAACCGTTCCTGGCCAGATTTTTCGATGGAAAAGTGACCACCCATCGATGCAAAACTATGTAAAATCAGTATTAAAAATATCTGAGGAAGAAAAGGAGAAAATCGAACAACCCGACTTCTCTGAAAGCTTCACCAAAATTGAATAAGGGGATCGAAATATCAAAGAAGAAAATCACCAGAGTGGAGAATGTTGAAATGAAGACAAAAGAGTTCAATATATCAAATGACGATTGACCCAAAATGGCACGAGTAGATGACTATTGGATGGAGAAGGAGACATTTGACATAGTCAACTTACTCAATGAATATCAATATGTATTTGCACGAGACTACAAATATCTAAAAGGACTTGTAGAAGAAATGGGAGAAATGAAAATTGAACTCATTCCTGGAGCAAAGCCGATCAAAAAGTGACCTTACAAATTAGCTCACAAATGCAAGCCCATCGTCCAGAAGGAAATCGATGGAATGTTATCATCATGCATCATATATCCAATTGACAAAGCATAATGAGAAAGTCCTATGGTGGTTCAACCGAAGAAGCATGACCCTAAAAAGTTAAAAATTTGTGTCGACTTCAGAGGTCTCAACAAACTAAATTTAATAGATTTGTTCCCCACTCCATTCACCGAAGAAATAATTAATGAAGTTGCAGGTCATGAATGCTACTCATTCACAGATAGATTTTTGGGATACAATCAAGTGCCTATAGCTAAATAATATCAACTGAAGACGACATTTGTCTCTGGATTTGGCTCCTTCGCCTATAGGGTAATTCCATTTGAGCTAAAGAATTCCCTAGTAGTATTTTCAAGAATAGTAGTAAAATCATTTCAAGAATACATCTACAAGACAATGGTTTTCTACTTCGACGATTGGATTATATACAACCTATTCAAAAACCATATGCAATGGCTCATATTAATGCTTGAGCGATGCAGACAAATCCAATTATCTCTCAATATTAAGAACTGCATATTTTCCACACCAATTGGCATTCTCTTAGGCCACATGGTATGTAAGTATGGTATAAAAGTCGACATGGAGAAAATCAAAATCATCCTCGACTTGAAGCCACCTGTAAATCAAAAATAGATTAGAATATTCCTCTAGCATATTGGGTATTACCGAAAATTTATATGCCACTATTCAGATATCACTTTCCCAATGGATGAGCTGCTTCATAAGTAAATTGAGATTACATGGAGTCAAGACTTCTAGGATTCATTCGAAATTTTAAAGATGAAATTGGTCAAAGCCCCCATACTGAAATTCCCCGACTGGTTGAGAAGGTTTCATGTCCATGTCAATGCTTCAAATGTCATTGTCGGGTCAGTTCTAGCACAACCATACGAAGACACAATTGACCACCCAAACGCATATGCCAGTCGGAAGTTGAATTAAGCAAAAAGGAATTACTCAACCACAGAAAGGGAAGCCTTGTCGATGATATTTGCTTTGCAGAAATTCTGACAGTACTTACTTGCGAACCCATTCACATTTTTTACATATCATTAGGCATTAAAATACCTAGTCAATAAACATGTTCATCAAGGAAAAATTTGTTGTTGGTTATTACTATTCCAAGAATTTGAATTCGATATAATCGTCTACCCCAGGAAAAATAAATTCAAGCCTAGCCATCTATCTCAACTGGAGATAGGGGAGGACCTAACTGACATAGAGGATGACCTTACAGACACACATCTATTCTGTGTCGAAGAAGCACCAAAATATCTGGAAGAAATAGCAAATTTCTTGGAGGAGGGGAAGGTACTTGAAGATCTCTCAACAAATAAAAAGAAAGTGTTAGCTCTAAAAGAATCACCATTCACAATCATAAATGGATATTTATACAAAATGGGACATGATGACATCTTAAGGAGATGTGGTCTAGAACATGAAAGAGGAGACATTATCAGTGAGGCACATGCAAGACCAGCTAGGGGCCACTTTCAGGCTGACACGACAGCACGAAAGATACTTCAATCGGGTCTTTGGTGGTCGAATCTGCATAAATCAAGAAATGTGATATTTGTCAAAGAATGGGTCAACCTCTATGGAAGAATGAAATGCCTGTTGAGTTTTCATAAGAGATGATATTGTATGTGAATGAATATCTTATTACAATGATGATTGTTCTATATATAAAGAACATATGGTGACCATCCATGAAGAGATGCGTCTCTCAGGTAATAAATATATTTGTACTTTATATTATATGATACATATAATATAAATATACTTTATATTTATACTTTATACTTTATTATGTATTTATACTTTTTATTATAAATATATTATTACATTAATAATATCATAATTAATAATATTCTTAATAATTAATAATCATATTATTAATTATCAATCTAGTAGAATGTCTTTTTGATGCTGCCCAAACATCAACACTCCCTCTTAGTGAGGGAGACATTCTACATTATGCCAAGATTACCTTTGAATATTACCTGTGGGTAGCTCTCAAACAGCTTCAACATGTCACCATGACATCCATTACCTCGCAATGCAAATGTACCTCATCATGTGCACCCTTGTGACTTCACAGGCAATGCATCCAAGGCTCGTGGGTAGTTCTTAAATAACTACAACATGTACCCAGGAGATCCACTACCCTACAATGCATTAGTATCTGATCATGTGCACCCTTGGTCTCAGTGCCAGCCCTTTTTCATGATAGATGAGGTCCACCTATCTCAATGCCAACCCTTTTTCATGATGGATGAGATCCATTTGTCTTAGTGCCAACCCTTTTTCATGTTGGATGAGTTCCATATGTCTTAGTGCCAACCCTTTTTCATGTTGGATGAGAACACTTAGTGCCAACGCTTTTTCATGTTGTATGAGTTCCACCTTTCTCAGTGCCATCCCTTTTTCTTGCTAGATGAGAACACTCAGTGCCAACCCTTTTTCATGTTGGATGAGTTCTATCTATCTCAGTGCCAACCCTTTTTCATGTTGGATGAGATCACTCAGTTCCAGCCCTTTTTCATGGTGGATGAGTTCCACATGTCTAAGTGCCATCCCTTTTTCATGTTGGATGAGAACACTTAGTACCAACCCTTTTTCATGTTGGATGAGTTCCACCTGTCTCAGTGCCATCCCTTTTTCATGCTGGATGAGAACACTCAGTGCCAACCCTTTTTCATGCCTGATGAGTTCCACATGTCTTAGTGCCAGCCCTTTTTCATGTTGGATGAGAACACTCCCTCTGAAGAGGTACCACGCCAAGATTGTCCCTGAAATTCTCAAACTTCATCCTCGACAAAATCTTGGTAAACATGTCCGCAACTTGATCCTCTATAGTCATGAAACTGGATCCTCACTACTCCCTTCTACACTATATCCCTGATATAGTAATATCTAATCTTGATATGCTTCAACCTGTCATAGACCACGGGTTTCTATGATGACTTCATGCAACTTTGGTTGTCACACCAAATGTAGGTCGCCTCCAGTTGGAGACCAAATAACCCAGACAGAAGTTCTTGAAGCCACACTGCTACTGCACATGCTTCCAAATACTCATCTTCAGTCATACTGAGCACCACACATGACTGCTTCTTGCATCCAACGAAGCCTCTTACTCCTTACTATAGTACCCAGCTCCCTCTGGAACTGACCGTCCATCTCCCTCTCGAGCACTGAATATCAACTGAGTATTCAACCTATTGACTTCAACACGTGTCCTCCAAAACAAGTCTCATCATCCTCTTCTTGTAGTTCTTACCTACAAGTCAAATTTAGTCCAATAATCTGCAATTTCTGAATCCGCACTGCTTCATGACATGTTGCCACATACTCAGCTTCAATCGAAATAAGTGTTACACATAATTTCTTCCTGCTACTCTATGAAACCATACGAGATCCTAGACTAAAGAAATATGTCGAAGTACTCTTCCGATCAAGAATTTTGTCGGCCCAATCTGAATTTGAATGTCCATATAACTCGAATCATGGTTTTTCACATACCTGAGACCATAATCCAATGTACCCTTAAGGTACCTCATCACATGTTTTGCTACGAACAAATGAGCCTACTTGGGCTACTCCATATATTAACTCAGGGTGTTCACAGCAAAACATATATCCGGTCTTGTGTTCATCAAGTTCATCAACGAACCCACCATCTACATGTATAAAGTAACATCCATAATCTCTAAATTTTTATCCTGCAGCAACTTTAGATTTGATACCATAGGTGTAGCCATTGCCTTGCAATCCAACATCCCAAACCTCTTCAGGATTTCTACTGTATACTTCCCTTAATTCAAAAATATTTCATCCTATCTCTGCCACACCTCGGGACCCAAAAAGTAACGCATCATCCCGAGATCTTTCATCTCAAACTCATCAACCAGTTTTTCTCTTACACTTTGAGATGAGATTTTCCACACCTGTTTAGAAATAGGTCATACATATACAACAGTAGTATTACCAAACCATCATCCACAACCTTAAAGTAAAGGTTAGGATCTACATTGTTGTTTATAAATCCTAAGATCGTCATAAAATTGTCGATCCTTCCATACCAAGCTTTGGGTGCCTACTTTAATGCATATAAATCCTTCTTCAATATGCAGACTGAGTGTCCCACATTTTTCACGTACTCAATGGAGTGTTTTGTGACTACAATGACCATTCTTCTTGATCAGGTTGCCATATGTTCCATAAGAAGAATTGTAGTCCTTTCAGATGTTGAAAGCCACGTACTTTGAGTCTTATGTCCTTAGAATACTATGTCAGGGCCATTCTCCATTGGTCAAATTAGCATGACCAATCCTGGGAGAATGTCATCCCAATGTTGAAACATTAACACTTAAGAATACCTTACGAAATTACATAAAATCTCAACACTCCCTCTTAATGAGGAAGGTATTATATCCGACACATACTCTAACATTATCGCCATCCACATGAGCTCATGACCATTGACTGTCGAACACACGAATATATACATCACAGGAAATCCATAGTGACTTCACAACATGCATCCAAGGTTGGTGGGTAGCTCTCGAATAGCTACAACATAGCATCATGAGACTATATAGTTTCCCGCAAAAAACATCTAAATCCATCACTCCCTCCGAGTCTATATAGTCTTTGGAGTCATCTACTCCCTCTGCATGTGTTGACCTCCTCTTCTTCTTCATTACATGGATGTGCACAACTCTATGTCTAGATAGTCTTGCTTCATGGTGGTTCATGTGACTGTCATTATGGCTCCTTCTCAGAGCTATTATGACTCCTAGAGGAGATCAATTTATCTTGTGCACAACTATATACAGTGACCCTCGAAATGATATTTCTTTTACTAACACACATCCATCATATAATCGATGTCATAAGGCTAACCATGTTGAATTTCTAGTGTTAAATTAGACAATCACAATTTTCTACAAGTGGTAATTACTTCCAATGATATTACTTTAGTAAACTCTAGAACATCACTAAGTAATTACACTCAAAAAATTTCAATTACTTAGAAACTTCAGCCTCTTCCTTAGATCACTTCCCACGTGTGAGAGAGAAAAATATGTGTGTCTATTGTTGTGTCTTTTTATAGTAATATTAAATTGATCCAAAAAGACACGTCTCTTTGAAAATTAAATTAAATTTTCTTTCTTATAAACAGTTGGAGAATACCTCCCGTAACTACCCAAAGATTAATTTGGTTATAATCCATCCACATAGTGTTTGACTTTGTTAAATTGTTCCTCCATAATTCATGAGATTCTTTGCATAAATGTAGGTAGAAGTAAATATGCAGTACATTCCTCATATTTAGGTAATTAGACATTTTTACTAGAAATTACTACCCACCATAATTTATGGAATTATTTTTATAATTAAGGTAGGAGTAAAAAGTAAATATGTTGTACATAGATATTTCAACAACCCCATAAATTTAATACTCTCAAGACTTTACTCTACTCTCATTTTCCTGGGGCCTCCTGTGAGGGAGTCAAGCCAGCCCCGCTCTGATACCATGTTGAGTTTTAATAAGACATGATATTGTATGTGAATGAATATCTTATTACAATTATGAGTGTTCTATATATAAAGAACATACGATGACCATGGTAACCATCCACGAAGAGATGTGTCTCTCGGGTAATAAATATATTTATACTTTATATTATATTATACATATAATATAAATATACTTTATATTTATACTTTATACTTTATTATATATATTTATACTTTATACTTTATTATATATATTTATACTTTATATTATAAATATAGTATTACATTAATAATATTATAATTAATAATATTGCTTAATAATTAATAATCATATTATTAATTATCAATCTAGTAGAATGTCTTTCTGATGTTGCCCAAACATCAACAATGTTCTTTATAGTCGGTCAACCCTAATCAACCATTTGAGATTTAGGCCATCGACTTTGTCAGTCCATTTCCTCAAAGAGAAAGAAGAACAGGCACGAAATATATTATCACTACATTTGAATATGTGACTATGTGGGCGGAAGCAGAACCAGTCAAAACATGCACTAAAGAGGTCGCGATGAAATTTATTTATGAGAACATAATCACAAGATTTGGATGTCCACTAACACTAATCAATGACCAAGGGACACACTTTGTAAACAAGACGATCCAAGTCCTGCTAAAGAAATTTCTCATTGATCACAGAAGAAAAATGGCATACCATCCCCAAGAAAATGGTCTTGTTGAAGCATTTAATAAGACACTACATAAAGGACTCACTAAAATCTGCAACATCGACAAGAATGACTGGAACAACAAAATTCCTACAGTCCTATGGGCATATAGATCTTCTTATAAGAGATCGACTGGACATACTCCCTTTAAACGTGTCTATGGAAAAGAAGTTGTGATCCCACTTCACTTATTGTCCAACTCAGACAGGGTAGTAGATGTTGCTAAATTCGACCAAGCCAAAAGCAAGTGGGATCATATTTACCAATTGAATAAGCTAGAAGAAGGAATATTAATAGAAATGCACCGCCAAGAAGTTCAAAAACAACAACACAAAGCATGGCATGATAGTTCTACTATACGATAGTCGAATCAAAGGAAACCCCACTATGTTAGAGACAACATGGCTTGGTCCTTATGTTATAGAAGATATTTGACCAACAGGAACAGTTCAACTTCAAACTTTTTCGAGGAATCCATTTTAAAAAGTAATTAATGGTGCCTGATTAAAGAAGTATAATACATAAAGATGAGGAACCATGTTGGCAAATTCTGTAGAAAGTAATGCCAATAGGGATAGACCAGAACTGGAAATAACAGTCTGGTCGAAGTAGATTAATATAGATTAATAATAGTATAAATAAATAAATCCTTTTTATATTAATAAACTAAAAGTCAGTAATAAATAATTCAGGTACAAGAAACTGTTATAGGAAAAGCTAAGTATTAAAGAAGTTCCAAATCTTGGAAGAAAAAGTAAAGGAAAAGTAGAATGGAGAGAGAAAGAATCCCTTGGTTAAGCCACAGAGAAAATGGATGAAGATGAGATCGACACGCGACTCCATCTCCAGACTTACGACAAATCCTCATCAAGCGATAGTTGATTGATTGAGGCAGATCCAGATCAAGCGAGTGAGGTTCATGAAATCGAAGCCATCATAGAGGGGACTACAATAAAACAAATGTATGAATTAATTATCAAGAACACCAACTAAGAAGAATCGAAAATAGGAAACCTGATTATACAAAAGAAGCAGTCGGTTGAACCATGTATCGATCACAGATCAATAGGGGATATTTAGTTGATCGAGCAAGAGAAAAAATTGACCATGAAAATTTCGACTCCAAGAAGGATAGTACATTTAAGACATGATAGGAAAGGACCTATAGACTTGACAAGAACATTAATTCTCAACGCGACGCAGAAGACCATTGTGTGGCCACTAATATAATTTCAAGATGACTCGACACAAATGAAATCCAAGTGGAAATTGCTACAATTAATGCTCGACAAGACATGCAAGCATGCCAACTAAGCACTACCCTAGACGTCCCCTCATACGAGTAGAACATACCACCAACAATTATGATAGAGGCATGTGAATTTAAGGAACATTTGGCCTCATTTAATTTAAATCTTCCTCTCCCACCTATAAATTTGGAGGACGCATATGACTTCACATCATTGTTATTTTCTCTCCCGCAGCAAAGTATAGAGCCGACCAAGCAACTGAGCGAAACTGCAACTTCCCCTGACTTTTTGAATATCATCAAACTAGACTTAGATATGTCAAGAATGAGAGGACAAGTCTCTGAGATAGTGGAAGGGTCAAGACCAAGAGAAAGTTTTGATAGAACAACCGCAATGTCATTGAAAATTTGGATGCAAAATATCTGATAGTCACGACTGGAAGAGATGGATTGGAGCAAGCAGTGGCAAAATTTTATAAAATGGGGGTTGGATGATGGATGTTGGAAGCCTGAGATAAAATTCCTATCAAAAAAGGAATCAGACACCTCCTAGGAGCACCACAAGTCCCTGACTTCGGGTGATGGAAGGAAGAAGCAGCAAAGCTTATTGTCAGTTGGTATCACCATGGTTATATATGGCTTGATAGTCCAATAGAAATAATAGGTGGGCCTATTCACAAAATCACAGGCATTCCAAAGATGGGGGTCAAGGTCCTGAAAACTTCAAATGAAAATGCTTGGATGCAAATTTTGATCGGGTCAACAACAACAGAAAATTCAAAAGGATTACTTATCAACAAGATCCCCAATTTGCATGCAAGATGGACTACAATAATGGTATCACTATGATTTACACCAGTTGGTTGATCATCTGATGTCAAAATGACCATGGTAGAGGCAATCAACCAAATATTTAAAAAGGCAGAAATATTCAATTGGTCTAAATACATGGCTGACATCATCTAGACTATCTGTGAGGAATGCCAAGAAGCAGGTAAGGCCATCAAATTCCCTTCTTTATTAATCTGGATAACAATGGAGAGATATAGTCCAATTGGGGAATCTATGTTCACAATTAAGAAGGTTCCAGCAATGGAAAAATATAGAATTTTCACAGCAGAGCAGGCAGGTGCCTTCGGATCACCACCTCCACAAGAAATGTTTCGACTACGGGTCAGAAACTTAAAATATAGCTCACATAGATGAAGCGTCGAGAAACCATTTTTTTGGGCCCTGCTGACACCCTTCCATATTCAGTTAGAACTCGATTGCACCAAAATTTGGTGTGGATTGGAGTCGGCCTCGGAATCGGAGCAGTTACACTATCAGCCGACAACAGAGGAAATATTCATTGAATTAGAAAGATAGATAGACTAGGAGATGAAATTGTAAGTTTTAAACCTGCGAAGTAAAGCAATGCATATAGATTCTTAAGCAATACAGAAATTAATCAATGGCTCATACACAGAGTACACAGAGATTTTTACCGGAAACCCTCAACCGGGAAAACCTTTCTTATTTTCATTATATCAAATTTCACCATTTGCCATACAATATATACAATGTTTTTAGGTATTCCGTAGATACCAAAACCCTAATCCCTTAATCCGGGATTAATTTACAAATCAGCTAAAAATAGCAAAATCAGCTAAAAATAGCAAAAACTGCCCAAAAAAAAAAAATTGGGGCGTTGCCCCGAACGTTGCATGTAACCAAGGGGGGGCATACTTTCCCCCCCTTGGGACCCCCCTAGGAAAGCGCCCGGCGCACACGGCAGAGCTCTAGGTGAAGGGATCGTCAGACGCAGTTGTCGTATCTAACGCACCCACACACACACATGCAAAGAATATAACACACACCCAACAGAAATTCCTCCTGAAGTTAACCAACCAAGTCTACCTTTAGTACTCCTCCTTACCAACGTAGAATAGGAGGAGGAAAGAGAATCATATTTATATGCAGTACACTTTGTTGAAGACT
>ML778462.1:95109-185538 GCA_009831015.1 Picea engelmannii
AAAAAGCAGCTAGTGAAAAAAGATAAAGGGAAAAAGGCAGTTGAATTCGAAGAAATATCTTACAACATAGAATATATCTGGTGGGATACTTTTCAATCAAATAGAGGTATCGAATTTAATGACCCTGCCATTCAAGAAAAGATGACTAGTATCACCAAAACAATTTCCAAAAAAATCAAGCATACAAAGAGGCAAACCCGACAGGAGAATACTATGATGAAGAATATTTTAAGCTTGTCAGTCAGACCTGGAATGAAGGAAGCCATGGAGAAAGCTAAAGTACAAAAACAACAGGTAAAACAAATCAAAAAAGCACTCTGAAGTATTGAAACAAGGGGAGTAAGGAGGCATAATATACACGAAATCTTGACCACTGTGGAAACCCCAGAAAAGGTCACAAAGACCCAATCAAAAGTAAAATTCATGACAAAGATGACATCATGCAAAAGGAGAGTGACCGACTCGACAATCAACTTGACAAGAGAATCCCCACCAGCTAAGACAGTGGCCATAGTCGAGGAATGACCTGCAAAGAAGAAGAAGAGACAACTTATAATTACTAAGTCGTCAGAAGAAACTGAGTCGGACCAACCATATACATTGGTCGACGAGGATATCGAGATCGATAGGCCATAGTAGCTTGAGTTATTTGAAGGAATACCAATCCAATCAGCTCATCCAATCAAAATTTCATAGCAGCATGAGTCGATCGATCAAATACCAATCCATTCGGTCCATCTATTTGAAGATATACAGCAGTCGATCGGTCATTAGGAAGTCGACCTCCAAGAAATCAACACCTAGGATGTTAATATTCCTGAATCAGGACCAGTAGAGATTATGACTGACATATCCACAGAAGCAGAATAGATAAAGCAACAAGATAAATTGGCAGAACAAAAACAACAACATCAGGAACACGGAGAGGAATCATTCCCAGAAAAATGCTCTGACTAAGGATAAAGTACAAGGTTCGACACAGGTTTAGCAGTCTCCCTTGAAAAAAGAAACAAAGCATACATAGTAGAAGGAAACAACAGTAGGGGAACAATTCGATCAGACTCACTTACCTGCACAACAGACAACACAAGATCAAGATAAAGACGGGCCAACAAAAACATCATGAAAGAGTAAGAAAAAGAAACCCACCAAAATCATCTTTAAAATGACCCAACCATCCATCCCATCTAAATTAATTAGAAAAACTACACTCGACCTGACATCAATATCTGACCAGCACCTATTCAACTTACATCAAGTCATCTCAAAAGAATCATCTAAGAGGTGGAAAAAAGTTATTAAATAAGGAATTCGGGTTTCAAAAGTAAAGGAGGATCAAACGAAAATGCTACAGGAATGCAGAGAGAAGGTCATAAATCATTTAGGAACAAAGCAGCTTCCAGAAATGGAGAGCTAGTCCTTGGTGATTTTTAAAGACTTGGTCAAAAGGTTGATCACAGCTAATACAGCAAACCAACAACAAGTCAAACTTCTCCAAAAGGAAAAGGCAGATATACAACAGCAATATCGCTTAGCAAGGACTGAAAATCAAAGAATCCAAGAGAAGACAACCACCATCATGGTGACATAATAAAACAATATTAAAGCACTCAAACAAAATGTGGAAGAAGTCACCAAGTGTGCTACAATGCTAAATTCAATGGTAAGTAATTGACCAACCTACTATGCAACTGCATTCAACAAGTGTAGAATATAAAAATTTGTGGTCAAAAACATAGAAAAACCCAGAAATATGACAATCGACATCAAAATCAAAGAGGCCCTCACAAGTCAGTTAGAAAAGGAAAAAGTAGTAGAGTCATTGTTAGCGGGAAAATCCCCCCTTTAACTACACCAGGGTTTAAGATGTAAACAGAGCAAATTATCGTCTAAAATTTAATCTATTCTCTATTCTACCCTAAACATACCAAAACAAACAAAAAGAAAGCAATAAGAGAAGAGATCAGGTAACTGTACCTTTGATCCCACGCCTGGTGATGATCTCCTCAAGCTTGGTAGTTCCAATGATTGAACGTCTCCTCCCAAGGCTTACCTGCATCCAAAGATAGGAAAACAAGGACTACAAGCATGCTAATCTATTCATGAGTTAGGGCTAGATATCAAATGCTAGGGTTAAATCATTGAAAATACACAAAACATCATCATTTGGGACAGGAAAATGCAATTCTTTTATTCATCATACAAAGACTAAAACTTACAATCTGTGTTGACCACCATTCTGTGAACCTAGTTCGGGCTCCTCTTTACCATGCTCCAAGTGCACCTTGAATGGACTTCTTCTCTCAATATTCTAATCACCTCAAGGAAGGGAATGGATTGAATACATGAAGAAGGCATTGATGAGGGAATGTTGAGGAAATATACCACAAAAGGTAGCAAAATCTTGGGCAAGGAGGGGAAGTGAAATTGGGCAGAGTTTCATTGGTCTTGTGCTTGGATGTGAAATGAAACCCTAACACCTCCTTTTATGTCACAAAAGGATGGTTATTTGGTTGGGTGATGGGCTATAGCAAGTGAATTGGTTTGAAAACCTCCAATAGCCCATGAATTTCAACGAATTCCTTGCAACTTTTTAATTTTTGTAACTTTTGCAAGCATACGCAGGTTGTAATGGTGCAGCAAGTGTATGTACACGAGTTGTAGTGGTGCAGCAAGAGTATGTATGTGAGTTTTAGTGGTGCATCAAGTGTATGTACGTGGGCTGTAATGGTGCAGGGCACGTACATCTTCTAAAAAATGTTTTTTTAAGAAGAGCTTCTTAGCAGTGCTCTGGAAAAATATGAAAACAAGAGGGCCAAGGCCATGTATGCATGATTATGTAATTTTAGGGATATAATAGATTCCCCCTAATGTGTGAGGTCAGAAGAGCAACCGATGGCCGAAATACATTACAATATCTTCACCAATGTACGAAATAGTGTGAGCCCGGTACCAGAGTTCGGGAGGCGCCATATGAAAAAACAACAAGTGTCTCTCCATGGTGGGCATACCCATGCTCAGGATGAACTAAATCATGGTTTCCAATAAAATACACTACAAATATATGCCATATAACTATATAAAGTGTAGCCGCGAGCAATACACAGTGGATCTACATCTCAAAATCAGTCGAAGATAAACAAGTATAGTATCCATCTTCAAGAAGCTAGTGATGCCTTATGTCTGGAGATGAGGTCTTCATAGCTCGAGCAAAAACTTCAAGATCTTCAAAACTCCAGTAGGAGTATAATAGGAGTGTATAAATCACTACTCTGAGGTCTTTGACGGCTCGTCAGGAAACAATATGAGGATCTTGATGATCAGGCAGAGAACTTCGTCGATTTTGAATCTGGACTTGACTGGACTCTCGAGATGGCCGACTCATGAGATAAAGAGAAAATTGCAGAAAGACTTACTCAGGTTGAGTGAAACTTTCGTTGGACAAAAGCACGAAATATGATCATACTCAGGCAGCATGACATTGACATAAGTTCACGATGCATGAGGCAACGCAAACTCTCCATCTGTTTGGAAGAGTAACCAAATGGAGGAGGACACAGCTCTATGTAGCGAGAAAAGCTTCCTAAGATCATACTAGATCTCAATGCTTGGTGAACAAATGGAAGGATGTACTTTGTCCAAGGGAGAATCTCTGTGATGCTGAAAAAAGAATGAATATTTCCCATCCCCTCTTTTTGGAATATTTGATTTTTTTGTCTTTTTCAATTTTTTAAGATCTTGAAAAAGAATAAAAGAATGTTATGTTACAAAGGAGGAACGAATGTCGCAAGCAAGCATACTAGTTCCAAGCACAAGGAACATACTAATGCTAAAAGCAAGGAGACATGTGCAGAAAAGGACACTCAGGGAAAATTCCTCCATGGGTCAAGGTGTCGGGTCATAGAGGCAAGAAGTGTTACAAGGCTTGTGTATAAGGCATGCTTCAAAAGTTCAGTTGAGAGCAACATGGAGTCAGAATTAGGCCAAAGATGCAAAGATTCGACTCGCAAATGTGATTAAGAAAGACACAATGAGACCCCTTCTATGCAATTTTTATGAGCCCAGAGAAGGTAAGCTCGGTATTTTTTTCACGTTTAGAGAGTCTGAAAAAATGTAAAAGAAGACTCCAGGGAGTACCTTTTTCAAAGATAGTCTATTCGGTTTGAAAAAGGGTTAAACTTGCACAAAAAAGACATCTATTCAAGACCATTTTAATGAGTGTGACAAAGACAAGATCACTCGGCAATCTTTTCAATTTTAAGGAGTCTGAAAAGAGCTTAACTATGGAATCACAACCTTTTTCTGAGTTTAGTCTCCTTGGCCCGAAAAAGTATAAAAGTAACTAAGGAGAACTCTCTCAGCAAGACGAATCTCCTGAGGCGTACCTTTTTTGCTATAATCTACAGGCTGGAAAAAGGGTTAAACTCATGCCAGTAGATGTTCTTATGGATCAATTTAACGAGTGTGAATGAACAAGGTCACTCGGTGATATTTTCAATTTTAGGGGGCCTGAAAAGAGCTTAACTATGGACTCCAGGGGGGTTCCTTTTTCGTAAGTAATCTCCAAGGCCCGAAAAAGGTGATAAACCAAAACCAAGGAGAATGTTCCTTTTTCGAAGATTTGGTCCCTCGGGCCCGAAAAAGGGTTAAAATTACACCTAATAATACTCTTCTAGCGAACCGAAGTTCCTAGAGCATACCTTTATTCATAAAATTAGTCGTCTAGACCGAAAAAGGGGTAAACTATCGTCGGACAGATGTGCCTTCAAATTTGAGTTTGGCGAGCGTGAAGGGAAACAAGATCGCTCGACAATATTTTCATGTTTAGAGACTCTAAAAAGGGATTAAAGAAGACTCTAGGGGGATACTTTATCAGTTAATCCAGATAATATCGAAAATAATAAATATAGTCTCGTCGGGCGTTGCTTTCAAATTTTAAACGGAGCTTAAAAGACAACAAAGTGTGCCCATGAGGGAGTCTCTCGGGGTAGAGTCTACACAAACACTAGGAACATATAAAGGGGCAGCCTGAAATAACGCTGAATTAGGATGGTGATTATCATATGCCGGTTGGTTGACAGTGGCAATGCTTCAATTGTGAGGGAAATGCATCACCCAAAAGAGAGTAGACACCACAGCATTCATAGCATATACATAATCATGCCCGAGAAGCATATTGAAATCTTACGGGCCTTGCACCACTATAACATCGACAAGGACAGTCTTCCCACCTAATGAGATAGGCAACTGAGGAAGAATCCCCAAATATTCACTAGGACGTCTGTCAAAATCAAATAGCTCATGCGATGCAGACACAAGCTTGGGTGAACCCAAATCTTTCCAAGCTGAGGAGGATAAAATACTTGTGGAGGATCCTTCATCTACAATACATCGGTAAATTTTATTTGAATTAACTTCAACCCTTATTTGAAAGGGTACAGAAGAAGGAAGACGAGGCTCAAGAAGGTCATTCCAATCAAAGGAAACCATCCTAGGGCTTGGAGGGGGTGTGCTCGAAGTGAGCAGAATGCCCCCTTGTTTTGAAAGTACTGAACTGGAAATGCTAAAAACATAGTCAGTAGACACATCACTCCCCAAGAGAAGAGTGGGATCAGCCTAAGATTACATCGGTGTGACCACTTTGGTAGACTCGACACTCTCCAAGAGAAGAGTGGGATCAGCCAATGATTGCATCAGCGTGACCACTTTCTCAACCACCGGTTGAATAGGCTATGAGACAACATGATCTCAAGGTGAATCATCCCCCAAAAAGGGAGTGGGATAGGTCAAAGATTGATGCAGACCCCCACCCTTGCCTGGGGTCCATTGACCTCCCAGTCTAAGGATCTTCAAATTTCTAAGTTGAATTAGCTCCTTGGGACCATGCTAGCCCCTAATTCGGTTTAACACAAGCCCTTTTATCACCTTAGGAATAGGTCGTATGGAATCCGCGGGCCCTTTTCTTAACACTCTTTAAAACTTTGAAATTTGTGGGTGCTAGCTCCTTCTGCTAGCCCCTCTCCATACACGACCACGGGCTATCACCTAGAGCTAAAACCTGAAAGGTGCTTCAGACTTCGGTGTTCGGGAGTTCTGAACATTCCAACTCCTTTTCCTCCTGAAGTGCTTCACACCCGAAGTGACAAATTGAGCACCACGTGCTCCAACAATTAATGGCTAGAATTTTCCCTCTACAATCTGACGACACACGTCCACTTCAGATCTATGGCCATGATATCCTTCACTAGATCGGCCTTTGGAATTTTTGGATACTCCGCCTTTACTTTCCTCTAAAAGACTCTTCCTCTAAAACTCGCTTATTCACTGCCACATATCCTCCTCTAGCCAACGGTCAAGATTTCTTCACGGCTTGAGGACTTCCACAATCCTCACTCCTCAAACATTTTAAAACCTCTGAACCACGAAGTGTCGTAGGACTCCACAGCTATCCTCCGCTGAACTCTCCCAGATCTAACGGTTGTCGGATCACTTGCCAACTCCCGAACAGATCTTGTCCATCTGTCTCCTGCCTTCGACAATCCTCCATTGTGTGTGCTCCTCCTCTTCCTGGACTCTGATCTGGTGGTCCAGATCTGCTCTCCCACCGAGAATCGATGGCTACTGTAGTTTCGCTTGCTGCACTTTATGCTTTCCTTCGGAATGAAGGATTTCTTCAAACTTCTCAAAGGCTAGTGCCTTTGCCCCTCCTGTGAGCCTGAATGCTTGGGGTCTCGACTTGCACTTTTGGGAAACGCTATCCCTCTTGAGCTTGAATGATTTAAAACTCAAAGAGGCTTGACCCTTTGAACTTCCCTCTGCAAGTCCAAATGAATTATCTTCTTCTTGCGCTATTGAAAGCATTATTTCTCCTGAGCTTAAACTCGCTCAAACCTAAAGAGGTTCAGGCCTTTTTCCTTGCCATAAAACTTATGGTGTCCTCCTGCACTCCACGCTCTTCCTCTTGAGCTTATGAACCTTTGAATAAGTTCATCTCTACGCGAAATCTACGTTGTCTTCAGAATCTGACCCTAGAAAGGGTTCTTGGCCTCTGCGGCTCTTGCATTGCCTCTGTGCATTCTTTCACTATCTCTCCTAAGATTTTTAACTTACTCAAGTTATAAGGGTCTTGGCCCTTGTCTTCTCTAGATGATGTTGTGTGCCCTCCTGGTAGCCTCCTTCTCAATGCACACCTTGTAGAGGTAACAGAGTATTCAACAACTTTGTGATCATCCTCCTCTGACACTTCTCTTCTCAGAACTCAAAACAGAGTTTGTTTGTGCACACTTGCACCTGCTCAATGCCCTTCTGGCAGAGCTCTACATAGTTTTCATCAACTTTGTCTCTTTGTGCCTCCTCTCCACAATCTCCCCTCCAAGGTGTTTAGTAAACTTGAGGATCCTCTTGAGTCTGTAAATGTTCTGGTGTGCCCTCCTAGCACATTCTCTTCTAAACTTGAAACAGAATTTAGGTACGCACTACTTGCATTGGCTCACTGAGTTTCTAGGACTCTGTCATGCACTCCTTGTACTTAGCCCCAAGAACCTAGAAAAATTTAACAAAACTCACAGATAGAGAATTTATATCCTTACGCTGCAGATGGAAACCTATCATACATCTACAGCATATGCATACATAACACACAGATACCATTCATTCTTAAAACACATAAACACACAGAATCATATGTACGAAAAAAATTTATTCTTTATATTAAGGTGAATGTCAATTACAGGTGTGTACAAAAGCTCGGACTACAACTGAGTCTCGTCTCTTCTCTCCTCTCTTGAGCTCTCTACTCAATCATCCACTCTTGATGCTAAATCTAATGAATTTTGATACAATGATATTTTACAATAGAGGGGCTCCTCGAGCTCTCCCTCCAACTCACCTAACTCTCATTAATTACATTGAATTACATTCAATGGCCATCTAGTCTGAATCGGATCTAGAGCCATCTACATGTCAGCCATTTAAGTCAACCAACCACATTACAATAACTTCATCCTACTCAAATACATGGCTTGGGTTTTCCTGAGCCTCCAAACATTTAATACATTCAATTTACATTTAAAATTTTAAATTCAGGCTGAATTTTGAAAGGACTGGTGTGTCCTTCTTTGGGATCCATTCCCTCCTAGTGCATTGATGCGTTGGCTTCTTGCCACATTGATGAGGTGGAGTGATGCTCCTGCATCATACTCCACTGCTAGGAAAATCATGAGCTCCTGCTCATGACCTCCCTCTGCTCCATTGTTGAAATCCTCTTGGATCCCAAACTCTTCTTTGGAGCTATCCTCTCACTCCTCTGCTTTCTCATTGTTGTTTCTCTACTACTCTTGCAGGTCCTCCTCTATTCATCTTCCTCCTGCTGACAGCTTCTTGTTTTGACCTCAACATCAGCCTCCTTATCTCCTCTACTACCTCCTCCAGCTGCTCTGCTGGCTGGATCTTTCTTTGCAGACTTCTCTGGTGCATCTCCTCATGCTGAGTAAAGGGCAGATCAACCTAATCTCCCATGTTGTTTCTTTCTTATGTGGCCTTGACTTTCCACTTCCCTACAGATTCAAATTATGCAACCTCCTTACTAGACTTATGTCCAGCCAACTCCTCTGACAGCTCAACTTCTGCCAGTTTTGTTGCTGGTACACTCCCAGCTTCCTCCAGCTGCTCCCCAGACTAGTATGCTCCTTCATTTGTTTCCAACTTAGCATGTTGGATGTGCTGACTTTGCACTATCACCCTTCTCTCCAGGGCTTCCAATTCCTTGTACAGATCAGCAAAGTCCATGTTGTTTTCTTCCTCTACTGCAAAAGGCTTCAGTTCTATAGTCATCTCTTGTTCAGCTTCCTGGCTGAAATTTCTGAGCCACTCCTCTGAATGCTCTTCTTCTTCTACTAGGGAAGACTTCGGTATCTGCTCCATCTCCCTCATGACAGTCACATCTAGTTTTCCTTTTGTTGCCTCTGAAACACATATGTTAGCCTCTGCTTGGCTAGTTGGCATGAATATATTGATTCCCCCAATGATCGAAACACTCCTCTGATCCTCCTATGTCAACACTCCCTGCTGACCTAAACTTCTAGTTGAGCTCATCTCTTCTCCCTTGCCCACCTGGAAAATTGGGATTTCTCCTATGCCCTCCTAGAATTCTATGAGATCAACTGATCTCACCTCATTTCCCACCTGGAAACTTGGAAGTTCACCACTACCCTCCTAGCAGTTTACGAGATATCTAACTGATCTCATCTTCTCCTCGTCACTGAGGGTCTCTCCAAATTCTAGTTCACAAATGCAAACCACTTCCTCTGTGTCACTGAGGGTTTCAACTTCCCTTAGCCACCTCCTCAACTCATGTTGTTGCCTCCTAGCCAACAACCTCTGAACAGGCCACTTCACTCTTTTCTTCATGGGCCACTCGTACCTCCAATGTACCTGGGACTCTTGTTGCATCTTCAACGCTAGCCTATCGAGCTCCGCTCTGATTCCTTCAAGCTCTTTTCCCATCTCTGCTTCTCTTTTCTGATAGTGATCTGCTCTTTCTTGAACTCTTCTATGGCCTTCAATAGCCATTTTCTCTTTTCCCCAGCCCACCTGGCTGTCTTTTGTCTACTCTGCAACTGGGATTATCTCCAGCTTCTCCTACAACCCACCTGGTTGTTTGCTTGATTATTGCACACTTGCAAGTAATTACACACAGAGCATCAACACTCTACCTTCCTTCACCTATTGTCTACAGGAAAAATTTAAACTTTCGATACCATTTGATGTTATCATATTATCTCCTCTTTCCTTTTCCTGTTGTCTGCAAGAAAAATGAAGCTCTGATACCACTTGATGGTATCATATTATCTCCTTTGTCTCCTCTGCCTACGGAAATTACATCTGACACTTTGATACCACTTGATGCATAACCCCACCCTCGCATGGGGTCCACTGACCTCTCGGTTTAAGGATATTCAAATTTCTGAGTCGAATTATCTCCTTGGGACCCTGCTAGCCCCCAATTCAGTTTAACACGGGCCCTTTTATTACCTTAGGCACAGGTCGTATGGAACCCACGGGCCCTTTTATTAGCACTCTTTAAAACTTTGAAATTTGTGGGTGCTATCTCCTTCTACTAGCCCCTCTCCATCCGTGACCTCAGGATATGACCCAGGGCTAAAACCCGAAAGGCACTTCAGACTTCAGCATTCAAGAGTTTTGAAAGTTCCAACTCCTTTTCCTCCCAAAGTGCCTCACACCCGAAGCAACAGATTGAGCACCACGTGCTCCAACAATTAACAGTTGTAATTTTCCCTCTGCGATCTGACGACACGTGTCCACTACAGATCTATGGCCACAATCTCCTTCGCTAGATTGGCCTTCAGGATTTTTGGATACTCCTCCTTTACTTTCCTCCGAAGGACTCTTCCTCTGAAACTCACTTATCCACTGCCATGTATCCTCCTCATAGCCAACGGTCAATATTTCTCTGGGGCTTGAGGACTTTGAAAATCCTCGATCCTCAAACACTTTAAAACCTTTGAACCATGAAGTTTCGTAGGACTCCATGGCTATGCTCCGTGCAACTCTCCTAGATATGACAGTTGTCGGATCACCTGCCAACTCCCGAACAAATCTTGTCCATCTGTCTCCTACCTTCGACAATCCTCCACTGTGCACGCTCCTCCTCTTTCTGGACTCTGATCTAGCGGTCCATATCTGCTCTCCCACCGAGAATTGATGGATCCTGTAGCTTCTCCTGATGCACTTTGGGCTTTCCTTAGGAATGAAGGATTTCTTCAAACTTCTCAAAGGCTAGTGCCTTTTCCCCTCCTACAAGCTCGACTTCTTGGGGTCTCGACTTGCGCTTCTGGGAAACGCTATCCCTCCTAAGCTTAAATGCTTTAAAATTAAAAGGGGCTCATCCCTTTGAACTTCCCTCTGCAAGTCCAAATGACTTGTCTTCTTCCTGTGCTGTTGAAAGCTTTATTTCTCCTAATCTTAAACTCGCTCGAACCTAAAGATGTTCAGGCCTATTTTCTTGCCAGAAAAGTTTTGGTGTCCTCCTGCACTCCTTGCTCTTCCTCTTGAGTTTATGAACCTTAGAATAAGTTCATCTCTGCGTGAACTCTACGTTGTATTCGGAATATGATCCTAGAAAGGGTTCTTGGCCTCTGTGCATCTTGCAGAGCCTCTGTGCATTCTTGCACTATCTCTCCTAAGATTTTTAACTCACTCAAGTTCTAAGGGTTCTGGCCCTTTTCTTCTCCAGATGATGTTATGTGCCCTCCTGGAAGCCTCTTGTTCAATGCACACCTTGCATAGATAACAGAGTATTCAACGACTCTGTGAGTGTCCTCCTCTGACACTTCTCTTCTCAAAACTCGAAACGGATTTCGCTTGTGCACACTTGCACCTGCTCAATGCCCTTCTGGCATAACTCTATAGAGTATTCATCAACTATGTCTCTATGTGCCTCCTCTACACAATCTCCCCTCCAAGGTGCTTAGTAACCTTGAGGATCCTCTTGAGTCTGTAAATGTTCTGGTGTGCCCTCCTTGCATGTTATCTCCTAAACTCAAAAAAGAATTCAGGTACGCACTCCTTGTGTTGGCTCACAGGGTTTCTAGGACTCTGTCATGCACTCCTTGCACTTAGCCCCAAGAACCCTGAACAATTTAACAAAACTCACAGATAGAGAATTTATATCCTTACCCTGCATATGGAAACCTATCATACATCTACAACATATGCATACATAACACACAGATACCATTCATTCTTAAAACACATAAAAACACAGAATCATATGTAGGAAAAATTGCTCTTCTTTATATTAAGGTGAATGTCAATTGCAGGTGTGTACAAAAGCTCGGACTGCAACTGAGTCACATCTCTTCTCTCCTCTCTTGAGCTCTCTACTCCCTCATCCACTCTTGATGCTAAATCTAATGAATTTTGATACAATGAGATTTTACAAAAGAGAGGCTCCTCGAGCTCTCCCTCCAACTCACCTAACTCTCATTAATTACATTGAATTACATTCAATGGCCATCTAGTCTAAATCGGATCTAGAGCCATCTACTTGTCAGCCATTTAAGGCGACCCAACACATTACAATAACTTCAGCCTACTCAAAGACATGACTCAGGTTTCCCTGAGCCTCCAAACATTTAATACATTTAATTTACATTCAAAATTTTAAAATCAAGCTAAATTTATAAAGGATTGGTGCGTCCTTCTTTGGGATCCGCTCCCTCCTAGTGCATTGATGCGTTGTATTCTTGGTGCGTTGTTGAGGTGGAGCGATGCTTCTGCATCAATTATTGCATCAGCACGACCACTTTCTCAACCATTGGTTGAATAGGTTGTGAGGAAACCTCAGAAGATTCAGAATCAGAAGAGCTTGCAGATAGGGACCACAATCTTCGTACCTCTAGAAGGCCCGGGCATAAATGAGTAAGGTGATCTCCCTTGCAAAGCTTACAAAGGAACTTAGGCTTGCGTCCTATCCATGTAGGTTTCTCAACAGAATCAATTCCCTCAGCATGACTAGCAGTGGTTGGTTGCACATCTCCAACATGACCTGCAGAGGTTGGTGATGGGTCAATAACATGATTCGCAAAGGCTACAGACCTATTGCCAGTATGAATAGCAATGATTGGACTTTTTCCCCCAACATGACTTGCAGAGGCTAGGTGCTTGCCCCCAACATGACTAAGGTGCATGCCCCCAGTATGACTTGCAGAGGTTGGGTGTTGGTCTTCAACATGAATTGCAAAGGTTGATGACCTATCTCCAACATGACTCGTAGAGGTTGGTGATTTCTTCTTTCTATTCTTCCTCTTTCTATTTCATTTATACTTTCGATTTCTAGTAGTTATACATTCACCAGGGAAGGTAGAAGGAGGAGGAGAAGACTTTGTTGATGAAGTAACATCAACATGATGCCCATGACATAAGGTTCTTAATTGAGAAGCGTCAAGATCATTCGGGACATTTGGAATGGTACCCAACCAAACCGGTAGTCCCACATTCAACCCAGGAATGTACAAAGTGGCCATCAAAGGGACACCAACGTTTCCGAAGAAAGGAAAAGCACAAGAATCCCCTTGAGAAGGGGTTCCTTGGTTAGTATCGTCGGGAAATTTAGTCATGAATGTATTATGCATAGGTTCTCCCCTTGAGGGATCATTCAAGTCCATAAAAGTCTCACACATTGACTCTGGCGAACCAATGTTATAAAAAACAATGCCTATAAAGAGGCAGATCCACGTTTCTAAGCGGAAGACCAAAAATCCTCCCGACCGGCAAAGAGACCTAAAGTAATGACTAACCAACTCACTATGGAAAACTAGGGAGCACATAGCACACACTAAAAGTTTCCTAAAGATAAATCAAGCAATCGACTAACTAGTGGGAAGGACAGTTACGCCAATTGACACTAGAGAAACTAACTGGTGTAAGTGCAACTCGAACACGAAATCACCCTCCAGGTATACTCTGTGAAGTGTGATCCAACATCTGCCCTAGGTACCATGGTATACCCCTGCAATCACCTGTGTAAGTCCGTAAAATATGGGAAACTAGGTTTCCATCTCGCAGTCAGTTACCAGGTGGGTACAGTCGACAGTTGGACAGATCTTAATGATCAGGATAACAAGTATAAATCCCTTCAAGGGTATCGAAAGAAAATGGTCTGAAAGACAACTGAGGATCTCGAACAGATTCGAGGTCCACGAAACTCCGTAGGCAAATGCAATCGGTATTGTTCCTGAGAAAGACCCTCAATATACAATCCCCACTATGTTCAGTCCAACTTTGGAGGGGTTATCTCCTCTGCCTTTCCTCACATGACCTCGTGTTTATCCCCTGTGTTAGAGGGGGGTCCCAGCTAACTCTTACAACACTGGACTTAAAGCACTCCCAAACTCAGACTCCAATGTTTTTTTAAAGTGGCCTTGAAGAGTTTCCTCTTCACACCTAATTCAAGGCCCTAAAACCCTAAACTAGTTTGTAAACCCTACAAACAAAAAAGTCTAATGTATTTTAGATTAGGCGTTATTTTTAAGTCTTGATTTACACAAAGGGTGCGGTAGTGCAACTGATGTTGTTAAGACTCTTGCAATAAATGAAACTTATAAGAACACTGGCAAAGAAGGATTATCTTTCTTATATTTCTTTTGAAATGATTTCAATATGAGAAGAAAACACAACACTATGCTAATTTCTTTTTCTTTTTCAAATAGCAATGCAAAGAAAATGTGAAGAAAGAAAGATACCTAAACAACTAGGTTTTTTTTTATACTTTCTTCCAATCAAATCAAAACTAACAAAAGATGCTAAAAGAAACTGATGAATACACGATTCAGAATTATTTTTCAAAATGCAACTCATTTTTCTTAAAAATTCAAGCTAAAAATAAGTTAAAATGATAGGAAACACAAGAATACTAAGGAAACAAGTAAACTGGAACCTATACCCAAGCTATGGCCACAGACAGAGACTCTGGGTGATCCAAGAAAGCCTTGAGAAGTGTGAACTTCAATCAGGAAAGAGGAAAACTCCCTCTTTTTCAAAAAACATTCATGAAACAGAGATGCGGGTTGTTGCATCAGCAGCCTGCGTATGTACACATGTTGTTTACTGTGCAGAGCGTGTATGTACGCGGGCTGACACAAGACAGTGCACGTACACCTCTATGTCTTTTCAAAAATAAAAATACCAGGCAATCTTGCAGGGAAGGGACAACTGGTATGCACCCTCGAGGTGACTAGAACCCCTTGATAGACTCAGCAAACTTGAAGGAAACTTGAAAGGAAAACAAACCAATCAAACAACCCAAAATCCCCTAAAAAACCCTAGAGAGATCCCCAATATGGTCGTCAGTTCTGCTAGCGAGAAAATCCCCCCTTTAACTACACCAGGGTTTAAGATGTAGACAAAGCGAATGACCGTCTAAAATTTAATCTATTCTCTATTCTACCCCAAACATACCAAAACAAACAAAAAGAAAGCAATAAGAGAAGAGATCAGGTAATTGTACCTTTAATCCCATGTCTGGTGATCATCTCCTCAAGATTGATAGTTCCAATGAATGCACGTCTCCTCCCAAGGTTGATCTGCATCCAAAGATAGGAAAACAAGGACTAAAAGCATACTATTGTATTCATGATTTAGGGTTATATATCAAATGCTAGGTATAAATCAATGAAAATACACAAAACATCATCATTAAGAACAAGAAAATGTGATTCTTTTATTCACCATACAAAGACTGAAACTTACAATCTATGTCGACCATCGTTCCACGAACCTGGTTTGGGATCCTCTTTACCATGCTCGAAGTGCGCCTTGAATGGAATTATTCTCTCAATCTTCTGAGCACCTCAAGGAAGGGAATGGATTGAATGGAGGAATAAGGGACTGATGAGGGAATGTTGAGGCAATATCTCACAAAAGGTAGCAAAAGCTTGGGCAAGGAGGGGAAGTGAAATTGGGCAGAGTTTCATTGTTCTTGTGGTTGGATGTGAAATGAGACCCCAACACCTCCTTTTATATGAAAAAAGGATGGTTTTTCAGTTGGGTGACGGGCTATAGCAAGTGAATTGGTTGGAAACCCTTCAATAGCCCGTGAATTTCAACGAATTCCTTGCAACTTTTTATTTTTTTCAAATTTTGCAAGCATACGCGGGCTGTAATGGTGCGGCAAGCGTATGTATGTGAGTTGTAGTGGTGTAGAAAGTGTATGTATGTGGGTTTTAATGGGGCAGGGTGCGTACATCTTCTAAAAAGTGGTTATTTAAGAAGAGCTTCTCAGCATTGTTTTGGAAAAATATGCAAATAAGAGGGCCAAGGACATGTATGCATGAGTAGGGAATTTTAGGGATATAACAGTCACAGCTCTCACAGGAAGAACAAGAATGGCAGAAGGAAGAGCACAAAGTATAGTTGGAAACCGACAGTGTAGTAATTCACCTTGCGCAACTCAGAGAAAAGATTCAAGAGATAGAGCAGCAGATTGACTCAAAATCGGTCGCAGTTTAGCAAGCAGAAGTAGCAGAAAAAGTAAACTTGCTTGGACATATCAAGACACTAGGCCTAGAATCACACCAGTCGACCAATGCATGGCATGACTTCACCCAACATCTGCAGCATTCATCTCCCAATATCCTACAGATTGCCTTCAAATCGAATACGGAAATAAGACCAAAGGATGCAATCAAATTGACTAGAAGTAGAGATTTCAGCATAGCATGACAGTCGAATATGGCTCCATAATCCTATCAAGCACCAGAAAATTTTGGCTATAATTCCTCTTCTTTCTCTCATTATTATTTTGTAAACAGAAAATGTAAAAGAAAGTTCTATTATACTCCACTCTTGCTCGAGATGAGCAAGGAATTGAGGTGGGGAGAGATGGTGTAAGGGCTATTCGACTCTATCGACTAGACCCAAGAGTTGACTAAGAGTTAGTCGATCGACTATCGAAGTCAAAAGTATAATTCGGTCGAGGGTTTTGTTAACCAACAGAACCAGGTAGTTAAGTTGTTACAATTGTTTGTTAATTGAATATGTAGTTATAAATAGACAAGCATATATCAAAGAAGATGTATCTATTGTGTTATATTGACTCATCTATATAATAAAGGATTGTTCTTGGGGTTTCCACTACTTCGTGTATGTCTTTGTCTATATGTATGTATATGTGATTATATGCTTGCATATGTACTAAACTACTAGTAACACTCCCCTACTTTTCCCTATATTACAATAGGCTTTTTCAACGATTAGACCTCTCAATTTTGTTTGTGTGGAATGTTTTTCCCGCCTTTAAAGTCGAGATTGATTTTCAAAACAAGCCCTCCTTTCAAGCTTCCTTTCTAAATTAAACCTTGATTAAGGAAATGGGCTCGATCTCCTAATTGGGTTGTTTACCCATTGTCTTTTGAAATGTCTTCCATGATTCCTAAATAGGGCTTGATCAATCAATCGATCCTATTTTCAATTGCCACATTTGAAGTTGATAACCAATTTTGAAATGGTTCCCTTTTGTTTCTCTTGTTCGAATTCATGGCCCAATCTTATGATTGGTCATGATTATGGAATCAGGGCCTCTTTATTAAACTTTGTTAAGAAAATTGGCATGCCTTCATGATTGGCCCCGATTTTCAAATCAAGGTTTTCTTTTATGCTATACTTGAAACTCTCTCACAAAGATTAGGCTTGATTTACAATATGTCCCCTTTTCTATCCTTTTTAACTTTGAAATTAGAATTGAAAAGCACCTTTGATATGTGAGAACCATTTGATTTCAAACTTGTGCATTCAAGGGTAGGTCTTGTCACTATATGTTATGATGGTGTCATTATTTGATTCCCTACCATTTCAAACTTAGATCATAAATGTGAAACTGATAAGTTGGCCTTTTGAATTTGGATATAATTTGTTGCTCGACATAATATATGCATAATTCAAATTGTCACACATTAGCCAACTACACTTCATAGGTACTCATTTTGAAAAGCATATATCTTAGTCTCATTAAAAAATACTAGCTTTAACTTGAAATGGTGCATGCATCATGTTGGAACACATATAAATCCTAATCCTTGAGCTTTACTTTCTCGAACTTAATCCTTTTTTATAATGACTCAGAAGTCGTCTTTCAAATGTTTAAATCAAATTTACTTCCAGCCATAAAGTGCACACGATGTCCACCATTGATAAATTTCCCTCGTTGATCGAATGATCCCCCTTTTCCCTGAGTTTTGGAGCCGCCTGATTGTTAAAAAGTCAAATCACTAAAGTTCACTTCAGAGCTTCGCACTTTGGGCGTTTCGCCAGGTCTTAACATTTAAAGTCTTGATACCCAAAAAGTGTCTGAAGGATCCTAGTCATAGTACACGTGTACCTTTCTGAGTCTTCCCTGGATTGACATGTGTCATCCATTTCCAACATTTTTAGTTGAGGATTCATACGATTCTAAGTGACACATGGAACCCCTTGGTCTCGACACGTCACCTAAAATGATGTCATCTTCGACACATCACTATGGGTAATAGCCTTTCAGAAATATAATAAACAACTAACTTACAAACCCACGAAGTAGCAAAATGCCAAAATATTAAACCTCAATTAGTTAAGTTAGCCTTGATTAAATTTTAGTTAGAAATTGCGCACTTAAGAGCTCGGACCTTTGCCATCCATCACATTCTGAAATCCCGAATTCCAAACTTCCGAAACTTTTTAAACTTAAACAAGGTTAATTGAAACCAAAAAATAATTATCTGATGATTAATCATTTCGTGGTTTCGGGTTTCAGGGATTCAATCTTGAGCTACTGTTAAAATCCCGAAGTCTGAATACCTAAAAATGCTTAAAGTTAAACATGATTAATTAATGTTTTAAACAAAATTATCTCGCAATTAATCTTTCATGAATTCGCAATTCGGGAAATTTCAAACCTTTTTCATCCAAGTCCCCGATCGCGAACCACCAATATTAATGGCATTAATCACAAATCAACGACAATGATTTCGATATAGATTGCAGATCGTCCGCCTAGATCTTCTCATTAAGGTAAATAAATTTATCGTCAGTAAAGGTATTCTCAGATCAATACGCTTGAGGTGAATCAGAATATTTGATTTTGAATTCCATTTTCATTCTCGCAGAATAGCAAGTTTTAGCCAACTGAGAAGCTCACGCATTCTCCTGTAATAGGTAACCCAGTTCTGATTTCATCAATATCATGGCACCATGAAATATGGCTAAAGCATCTAGTGAAAGCGCAAATCCGAACACAGATGTTCTGTCAGACACCTCACAGAGATTCATAGATATTGTAAATCTTGGACATAGGAGTTCGATATTCTAGAGCACGAGCTTATAAATTGCCCAGAGGATTCATGTGACAAAGTGAGAAAAATCCATGCAACTAAACTCAGGGATATAGCTCAGTCATAGCTACACAAAATAGCTATGTGGCCGAGGCTCATGCCGTATAACGACATGATAGGTTGGGCCCTAGGAAACGTCGACATTTCAACCAAGAGAATTTACAACTCACAGAAGGTTGTTGTTGGGTATTTTCGTCTGGAGCATATACAAGTAATGTATAAACTATCCTCCATTTTTAAATATAGTTACATCACTGCATTCATAATGGAGTTTGAAGAACAGGAGTGCACGCAATATGAGAAAAACTACCCTGATTTAATCAAGGACTGGTGGGGGTACCCAGAGAAATTTAGAGACGACACTCACGGCATATATGCCACTGTGTCATTAGAATCCCATATGATTTATGTGGATATGATTTTATGTAGACTTTTCAAGAAGAAGAGCTCCACTCACTTCATGTTGGCATGGGTACCAATTATGCACGAAGTGGGTCGAGGGCTACTCTTTCAACTGGGCCAAGATGTTATCATACAACCTGGCTAAGGAAATCACAGAGTACCAACTGGAAAAGTCCAAAGGGAAACCTACCCCTTTCTATATGTCAGCACACATCATGGATGTTATTTTCTTTATGACTCCTTTCCCTCTGATGAACTGGAGTTGGACCCCAACTAGTGTTGAACCTATCCATTTCTATCATTTCAAGTTGTGGGAAGACAAAGCCAGAGATTTCTTCTACGAAATATGTCATTATGTAGTGGTGCCTATTCATATCACCTTATACAGTTTCCCACCTCCCAGAATTTCAGACAAAATCATGGCAAACCTGGGCAAAATGGCAGACTGGTACATCGAAGAAAACTTTTCCTACATCAGGGTTTTTGAGTGTTTGGTTCCCCCCATTCTCTCCCAAAGTTTTTACCAGATTGGCTGGTATGCCGAGAAGTGGCTTATCAGACTGTGACAGGGGGCATCAGCAAGGAATTGAAAGCGGCCCAGAAAAAGGTATGGCCACCCTTCCCTCTTCAGGTTGGTATGTTCTCGTTGTTAGATTTTGGCCATTCTAAAGTAGAGGTTTCGGTTCTAGAAGATGTCAAGTTAGTTGACATTGAGTTTAAAAGGAACGATCCACAGAAGATTGTGGAAAATCACCTGGCTCAATACAACTTAAAGAGGTATGTGCACTATAATTCCCCACAGGATGAAATATTTAGGGGATCTATGTCATACGAGGAAGTACTGGATAGAGTCCAAAATCTATAACCAGATAAACAGGCCAACTTCTTCAATTTCCAAAAGCACAGATGGAATAGCTTGCCTAAGGTACTACAGGGAGATTCGGTAGCCCCTTCATCTACACAGGAGATTGTACCTCCTGGTTTTGAGACAGGGAGCTCTGGAGAAAAGGAAACTAAGGAAAATCCAAAAGACACTGAAGTCTCAATTGAAAAATTGGAAGCTCCAGTATCAACCCCACTAGGCCCTCAAGCCAAGTCTTAGCTCGAAGCCTTTCTGAAACGAGGATAGGATACATCATCGTCTACATCAGATAAATTGGTTACCAACACAGAAGAGCAGAAGTCGTCCACAAATATAGGTAGCGTCATTATTGCATTAACACTATTGAAGTCAAGCTTCGGGAATCCCAGTTCTAAATTCGTCTCTATAGATGATCTTACCCCAATTTCAGCCAAAGAAATGCCTCCTTAAGACTTCTTTTTCAGCAAGAATAGGAGGTCCATTGTTAAGCGGGAAACTCATCAGAAAGATGGTGCTATCGTCAAAAGACAGAGAATGGTGTACGATGGACAAGGCCAAGATGAATTATATTTTGCAAAGTAAATGGCAGGTTCATTAGGTGCCTTTGCCACGGTCAATCAATGGTCTGTAGAAAATATGGTCGGGCAGCTAAAACAGAGGAACCAGCTGGTAGAGAAACTACAAAAGCAAATACAAATGACTGAGCAGACTGTTCATAATAGGATGAATAGAGACTTCGAGCAAATCAGAGCAAGTGATAAACATCAAATTCAACATCTCCAAGCCAACTTTGACGAGCTCCAAAGGAATTCTCAGCTCAATCAAGGGCTGATTGCCCAAACCAAAGAAATTGAAATAAATGAAAAACTTGAAAATGCACAACAAGATCTTTTTATGAAGGTAGAATCCATCCAGAAGTGCTACCAGACGATCGACCTTTCTCTTAAAGACATCTATATCAAGGAGAGAGAATATCTTGCAACTCGATCTAAGTTTAAAAAGGTCATGTTATTGATATCAAGGAATGATGCCTCAAATGTACATCAGCTCTCTCTGTCAGAACAAATAAGAAGTGATACAGTTCTGAAGGCTTGGGAAACAAATTTGACAGAGGGCAAGAAACTTGCTAGAGATGTAACTGAAGCTTGTCTAGAAGCATTGATAGTACTAGATAAAGGGATAATTTATTTCGAAGGGAATGTTAGTTCTGAAGCCCTAAGTGAAATAGACATAGCAAAGAATCAGTATAATTCTAAAACAAGCAAAGAGGAAGCTCTGACGACCATCCAAAATATGAAACAGATTGATCTTCTTCATATAAACAAATGGATAGTGAACCCAAGCTTGCAGCTATAGGCCACGTCTCAAGGAGCCAAAAGGATACAGGAAAAGTTGCCTCAGATAGAAATAAATTTATACTCTTTCGAGGCCAATCAAGCAACTGAGCCTTCAGGGTTGGTAGTGAAATTAGTAAGTAGATGTATCCAATGCATTGAATATGAAAAGGCAAGCACATCTGGAAAAAGGTAGGGGAGTGCTATTATATTATTGGGTATCAATGAGGAGACAAATGGTAGCAGATCTATGATGACCAGGGTGCTGTGTCAAAACATTAAGAAGATCATAAGACAGAAAGGTTTTAGCCAGCAAACGAAAAGACTGCCAACAAAGCTCACCATTCTCAATGCCCTATTTTCTCATTTATGATATTTACCATTTCTAATTATGAGAAGTCCAATCATTTTGAGTTGAGACCATTTTGTATAAATATATATAGATCGAATACTTATTACAGGTTGCTTCTTGCCAATTATAATAGAGAAAACTCATCCTTATTGAGTATTAATACAAGTGCAGACAGGGATTCCAAGTTTTGTTTAATATGGGTTATGTACTTCTTCTGTGTTTTCCATATCTCAGCATTTCTTTAAGTATTTCCTTGATAAATGTATGATTTCAATTTAGTACAACAACTATTGTAATCGTATTGCATCAGTAATTTGTTAAGCAAGCATCTTTTCCTCTATATTTACTGTGAGTAAATCAAGACCTGCAAGTTGTGTGGATTACTATATTTTACACTTTATTCAAGGTTACACTATCTATTTTCTTCTACAGCAACAGGGTGAGATTCTTCAGTAATTGATGCCTTGCTTTGTTTTACAGTTTTTTATTTTCTTCCATACCATTCAATATTTCAATTTCAACTCAAACCCAAAATACGGCCTCTGTGCTGCCACACTGTTAATTTCATTTAAGGAATTTTTATCATATAACTAAGTTAGAAAAAGAACTTTTAAAAAACACTCTCCTAACTTTCCTGATGCCTGACATTATCCTTTGAGCCTTAAGTTTAATCTCAGGACCAACATATTTTTTGGCGTCGTTGCCAGGGACAGAGAAACGAAGTTATTTTTCCCTAGGAAAATGACAAGGTAAGATTCTATCTTTGATAGTGAACAAAGATTGAATACTATATTAAGGCTATTTTATATTTCACTTGGCGACTCCACCATAGATAAAATAGCATTCGGTCATAAGAATACCAGAAAGAATCAAGACAATAAGCAGACTACCCTTGTATCAGATACCGAAGGTTGTTGAAACCAAAGGGATACCTCAAGTCGACTACCACATCAACAGGTAAAAAGTACCAACCCAAAGTTACACCGGTCAATACTATGATTCTGGTCGAAGAAATAGCTCCCGAAAAGAATATTAAACAAACACCCTCTGCAGAGGCGTCAACTAGCAAGTCTGAGGCTAGGCGCGAGAACTTGGAAGAATTCATACCTGAAATAAAGATCAATATTGACTCTTCTAATACTCCTAATTGTCTGAACAAAGGAGTTTATTCTATACCCTCTATTGTTAATTTTTTGTCTACCCCATCCTCTCCAGAAGTAAATGTTTCAGTTCTCTGAAACCCTGAAGAGCATAATTTATACCCCGATTTGTCTCCTGTCAGTTCCCCTATTTACACATCTTGTAAGTCTGAGGAAATCAGTCCACGTTTTTCTTTTCCCCCTCTTCTAGACTTTTCATCTCCTAATGATCATTTCCCAAATTTCCCTTCGCCACATCCCAAGGAAGTTGAAAGGTCACCACTTCGGTCCCTATAAGTTTTTGAAAACCATCATTTTAACTCCCGAAGTTCATCCCCCAAACTTCCAATGGCTGCTGTTGGAGGAGGTGGAGGAGGAGGTGGTCAAGGACAACCTCCACCCCCTAGAATTTTTTCCAAAGTAGTGGGCTAGATACACTCCCTTGGTCTTTCCCCCCATCCTTCATGATTTACCTAAAAATTATATGAATAACTTACCAAAATTTACGAGAGAAGGAGATTTAACTGCCACAGAGAACATCAACTTTTTCGATCAATTCATTGATATCCTTGGTATTGAGCATGAAGATGTTTACTCCAGGATTTTAGTGAAAAAATTTGAAGGACAAGCAAGAATCTGGTTTCGAGGACTCCCGGTAGGATCCCTACGGTCATATGATGATTTAGAAAACGCTTTTTTAAGACAGTCGAGAGAAAAGAAAGACCATATTTACTATTTGACTGAATTCGAGGCATTGAGAAAAAATAATTATGAGTCAGTTATTGAATTCACTCAGAGATTTAACAAACTTTATCATAAGATCCCAGTCGAAGTTAAACCCTCTCAACCTGTAGCAAAGGTAACTTTCGTCGGGGCTTTTGAACCCGATTTTTCACTACTTCTAAGAGAAAGAATATCAGCTACTCTGACAGGGATGCAAGACGATGCCATAGAAATCGAATCAAAAATGATGGCATCTGGTAAACTAAAATCCAAGGTTGAGACAGGAACCAAAGAACCTAAACGCTTCATGGAACAAGAAGGACCCTCCGGAACTGGGAAGTCTGCGGAAGAAAAAATGGATGACATGGCTAAGATAATCAAATATTTGTCAAACAAAATCTCTAGAATGGAACTATACCAAGCCAAACCTCATCCATTTTCTAGAAAATATTTCAGGAGAAATCCTAACCCCCAGACCCAGCAGAGACAAGTGAAAAATGAAGATCAAAAAATACAATCTTCGTTTAAAACATAAAATTTTATAGGAGATGATATGCATAGTTATGAGGGGTTAGAAGAGTTTATAAACAACCTTAGTGACGAAGACTAGGAACCTCATCTAACTAGACAGGATTATGAAATATATCTAGACCAAGAGCCCCTATTTAGTAACGAGGAAAGTATAAATAATCTGGGAGAGTCTACATATCAAGGAATTGTCGACTCCATAATGGTTGAACTTCAACAGAAGTACAATTTAAGGCCCAGAGAAATGAATACTGCAAATGGTCCACCAAAAAATATTTTATCAAGAAACAAAGTGAATGAGGCGGTTGTTACTAAACCACTAGTTGAAAAACAAGCTGCCCAAACCAAAACAGTTGAAACTAGAGAAACACAAACCAAGAAAACAAAGAATATAGAAGCACAAAGTTCAACTAGGGAAATCAAAAAGCAACTGGAGGTTTTAGTTTATAAAATGAAATAAATAAAATTAAAATCCACATGCCCTTGGTTGAGCTTGCCAAGAATCCGATTTATAAAAACTAGATCGCTAAAATGATTAATTTTTCTGATGCAGAATGACATGCAGACATAATAAATTTACAAGATGAAAAGCCTACGATTATGTTTGGTCCGCACATTGAAAATGCTAAGGATTATGTAGCTCCTTTTTATATTACCCTAATTGTGCATGATCACTTACTTCATAATTTCATGTTATATTTTGGTGCCTCTCACAACTTAATGCCTAAAGTTATCATGGAAAAGTTGGGCCTTGAAATCACTAGACCTTATCAGGACTTATATTCTTTTGATTCCAGAAAAGTTAAGTGTTTGGGCATGATCAAGGATCTAGTAGTGAATCTTGCACAGATTCATGTAAAGAGTATCCTTATGGATGTAGTTATTGTTGATGTCCCTGCCAAGTATGGCATGCTTTTATCCAAGTCTTGGGGTGCAAAACTTAGAGGATCACTTCAACTGGACATGACATACGCTATGATCCTGATTTTTGGTGGACAATTTACTCCACTATACAGGGAGATTAGACTAGCATACACTGTAAGTGACCCCCAAAACCCAAACAATTATCTAGTCTATGTTGCCGATCAGGATCTAGGAAATTATATTTTATCAATAGACGATGATTTTGAAGAATGTATAGAAGAAGAAAACAAAAAAATGGGAAAACCACATAAAGGTGTAAATAGTAGGGAGGGAATGGAAAACGTTTTTTGATGGCGCTTCGTCCTGCGAAGGGGCAGGAGCTGGAGTGTTGTTTGTTGCACCTGGAGATGAGTACGTCATCCCCTTTTCATATAGATTACAGTGGGAAATTGATTATACAAATAATGAATGTGAGTACGAAGCTCTGGTCTTAGGATTAGAGGTCGCTAGGAAACTAAAAATTGAGAATCTAATAGTTTATGGTGATGCAGAACTAATTGTAAAACAAATAAACCAGCAATATCAAGCTAAACATCCAAGGCTAAGGTCATACAAAAATTGTGCCTGGGATCTGATTGAGAATTTCTTCTCGTCATTTAAAATTCATCACATTCCCAGAATGGAAAATCAACAGGAAGACTCCTTGGCCAAAGTCATTATGACGTTTATGCCTCCTATTGTCCTAAGACCTAAAGTATCATATAGAAATGAGACACAAACCTGCAATCCCAAATAATGTGCAACACTGGCAGGTCTTTGAAGATGATGAGAAGATTAAACAATTTCTAGAAATGGTTGATGAATTCTCTGAGACTCATATAGATCAAGAAAACTAGAACGATCATATATGGATCATGCAAGAAGATGGAGATCCTGAAAAGTTTCAAGATAAGATCGCAAATCACCCAATGCCTGTACTTCATAACAATCAGATCCCCATAGGTATGATACCCTTAGAGAGATTGTTTGACCAAGATGATATACCCTTAAAATCTACCCTACAACCTCAGCCCGAAGAGGTCGAAGACTGCGATATAGGAACCAAAGAAGACTTCAAGATATTCAAGTTATCTAAATCCCTTCCAGCTCAGGTGAAGAGTAAATATGTTGAATTGCTTAAACAATATAAAGACATATTTTCCTGGTCCTATGATGATTTAAAAACTTATGATACCTCGATAATTGAACATAATATTCCTTTGAAGCATGGTATCAAACCATTGAGACAGAAGATGAGACAGATAAACCATATCCTCTTACCTGTAATAGAAAGAGAGGTCAAGAAGCTTCTTGACGCAAATATTATTGTTCCACTTAGGTATTCTAAATGGGTAGCAAATCTGGTACCCATCAGGAAGAAAAGTGGAGAAATTAGGCTTTGCGTGGATTTCAGAAATTTAAACTGGTCATCCCTGAATGATAACTACCCACTGCCAAAAATGGATCATGTCCTATAAAAAGTAGTTGGATCCAACAGAATGTCGATGATTGATGGCTTCTCGGGTTATAACCAAATTGTTTTCCAGGAAGATGATAAAGAAAAAATTGTGTTTGCTACTCTATGGGGAACTTTCATGTATGATAAAATGTCGTTTGGTTTGATGAACGTAGGGGCCACTTTCCAAAGAGAAATGGATATAGCTTGCATAGGTGAGAGAGATAAATTTGTTGTTATTTACTTAGATGATCTAACAGTCTTCTCAAATTCTAATGTAGAACATCTGGTTCATCTCAAACAAACCTTTGAGAAATGTAGAAAATTTGGTTTGTCTCTTAACCCTAAAAAGTCTCATTTTTCTATGAAAGAAGGTAAGATTTTGGGGCATATAGTTTCTAAATATGGAATCAAGGTCAAACCCAAGCGAATCAAGGCTATTGACACAATAAACATTCCCAGAAATAAAAAAAGAAATCCAGTCTTTTTTAGGTAAAATAATTTTTTGAGAAGGTTTATCCCTAACTTTGTTGAAATTGTCAAATTAATCACAGATATGTTGAAGAAGGACAGTGAAATCAAATGGATTGTCGAAGCTAAAGCATCATTCAAGCGAGTTAAGAAATATATAAGCGAAGCCCCAGTATTAGCTAGTCTTGGCTATACTAAGGAATTCTTGATCTTTTCTTTTGCATCTGAACATACTATCGCAACAGTACTTCTCCAAAAGAATGAAGAAGGTTTCGAGCAGCCAATAGCCTTTTTCAGTAAAACTCTCAGAGATGCCGAATCAAGATACGATATACTGGAAAAATAAGCCTACACGATGGTGAAAGCTCTCAAATCTTTCAGGACATATGTATTGCATTCCAGAATAATCGCCTATGTTCCAACAAGCTCTGTCAAAGATATATTGGTACAACCGGACAATTATGGTAGGAGAGGTTGGTGGTTAGCCAAAATTTAGGAGTTCGATCTAGAAGTAAAATTGACCAAGCTGGTCAAAGGTCAGGGTATGACGAAATTATTAGTAAAGTCGAATTTCAGAGCACTTGGGATAAATCATCTGGAATCACATGGATATATTCCAGACATAGGATAACTTGATGATCAAACCCCTATAGTCCATATCGAGGATAAATTTTCTTCCTCTGACTAGTATCGTGATATCGTTTCATATCTCCTCACCCTTCAGTGTTCAAGTAATATGACTCCATCCAAAGCAAGAACGTTGAAGCTACACGCAGTTAAATACTGTATTATCAAAGGTCAAATGTACTGGAAAGATCCTCTAGGTTTCTTGCTATGTTGTTTAACAGAACCTGAAACAGAGGATGTCATAAATGAATTTCACAAAGGAGTGTGTGGAGGACATCACGCCTGGAGGGCCACGGCCTACAAGATTCTAAGAGCTGGATATTATTGGCCAAAGTTATTTACTGATGTGAATGCTAAAGTCAGAGCCTGCAACCCTTTCCAACTATTCTCTGGTAAGAAAAAGCTCCATGCACTACCTTTAGTCCCAGTCAAAACAAAGGCTCCTTTTCAACAATGGGGCCTAGACTTCATTGGAGAAATCCACCCATAGTCAAGCGCCCAACATAAATGGATTTTAACCACTACCAATTATTTCATGAAATGGGTTGAATCCATTCCAACTCGGAATGCCATAGATTCGGTAGTTATAAACTTTTTGGAGGAGAACATCCTATCCAGATTTGGTTGCCCCCAGAAAATAGTTACAGACAACGCTCAAGCATTCAAATATATGGAAATGATAATCTTTTGTCAAAAATACAGCATTGTGCTAGGACATTCTACAGCCTATTATCCTCAGGGAAATGGGCTAGCTGAATCGTCTAACAAAATTTTGATGAATATAATTAAGAAAGTATTAACGGAGAATAAGAAGGCTTGGCACGTTCACCTAAAGTACGCCTTATGGGAAAACTAGATCGGCACTAAGAAATCAATAGGTATGTCTCCTTTACAAATGGTTTATGGCACTGACATTGTCCTCCCTATTAATCTAGCTCTTCCAATAATGAAGTTGTTGCAAGATGCAAACGAAGAGATGAATGATGTAACAAGGAGGATAAACCAAATAATCGAAGTCCAACAAAACAAGGCCGAAGTCAATGACAGACTTCAATAATACCAAGATAATATGAAATCCCTTTTCGATAAAAAAGTGAAAGACGGGGAGTTCCTTCCTGATGATCTAGTTTTAAAATGGGATGCTAGAAAATAAGATGCGGGGAAACATGGCAAGTTCGATCATCTCTGGTTCGGACCATTCAAGATTGCATATACAGAGGGGAAGAATTCATTCCTACTGGAGAATCTCGATGGGAAAACTTTTGACGCCCATATCAACAGGCGCTATCTAAAACATTTTATGCAATAAACATGTTTCACATTACCATTGTATATATCGGTTTGGTTTTTGTTTAATTTCGCAATTTTATTTTACTTCATAGGATGTCTGAATTTTACTTTTAAATAAACCTAGTTTTGTTTAATACTCTGAAAAACAAAAATAAAATATATGTATTGCATATCATTTCTATTTTGTGGAATTCTCTGATTATTTATTTTTATGCTCTTGCAGGATACTTGTTGTCAGATGAGAAATAAAGAGGTAGCTGAATATAACGCTTAGTTTTAAAAACAGTTATTTCCCTCAAAACAGGTGATAAATTAACAGTTGGTTTGATTGAAAACGTAAATAAAATCTGAGGTATGAACTTCTATACCTATTGTTTAAGCCAAAAAAATTAAAATAAATCTTATCGGATATAAACAAGGTTCTACTCTCGTAAATATAATCACCTGATCAAAGATCAGAAAGATATAAATTTCTAGATTTCCGAATCAAATGAAAATAAGACAAAAATAAAATAAAAAGAAAAGAAAATAAGAATAAAAGAGAAGCTTGATGTTGGCATGGGGGCAGACCAAGAGCGCACCAACAAGCCCAAGCTACTGGCCCTTTCGGAAACACCTGTGAAGCGGATGTAGTCTCACCCGAAGCAGCTATGAGGGGGTTGCAGGATAGAGATGTCTACAACCATGGGAATATTAAGTGGATCTAGTAGAACAACAACACAATATGTACTTATCACTTATCAAGCTAGATCTACCCTGAGAAGTTATAGATCTAATCTAACACAGCAATAAAAATAACAATACAACAGCAGTAGAGATCAAAGCATCAATCACACATCCACAACACAAAATATAAGTGGTTCACCCTCTCTCTAGGTCTACGTCCACATAACTGTGCTTATGATTTATTAAGGAAAAGCATACAGTTCTTGTATGCGCTCTCAGCTAGCAGATCTTCTCTCTTCTCTCTCTTTCTCTCCCCTTCCTACACACCCAGCTGCAAGACTTGATCTTCACACACAGTTGAAGATCTTACAATACCAGAAGTCTCTCTCTCTCAGCACTTCTCTCCCTCAACGCAATAATCTTTCCCCCAACAATAGAGCTAGATCAACAACAATATCATAAAAATACTCAATGACCAACCCGACCCAAGTCCTCTTGACCTTTATTTATACATTACAATACCTCACCGATAGCCTTAGGCTAAAACCTAAGTGCCAAAACCCTAAATACCAAAACCATAGGTGTCTAAAACCCTAGGTCAACTTGACCCGCTTTTTTCGAGCTTCGCCAGCCTGTCTTTCCTTCCTTCTCGTGAAGTGCTCCAAAGCATCCATTGGTGGATTTTTTTTCTTTCTGATTCGTCCTCAGTCCATATTCCTTGTTGATCTGTCATCCTCGATCTCCTCAGCCAACGGCTTGCTTTTCCACACTTCGCTCCATATTTTCTGCTCTTTTTCTCACTTCAACCTAGTGACAGTCACTGTGTCTCCCACGAAGCTCTCTTTTTACCTTTTTTTCCTTGTACTTCACTTCCTTCCATAACCAAGGGCCAACACTCACCTATGACTCGTCCCAAGGCACTTCAGATCTGATCCTTCTATTTTACTTCGACTTTGGACTGCGCAGTGCAGCCTTTGCTTTCTGCTTTATGCCTCCTTCCCGTCCTTGTGCAAACTATATTTTATGTGTCTGGTACCCAGTTTCAATTGCACCTGGTACCTAGACCCTTTTCCTCATGTCTTTACTTAGAGATGTGAGGCAGTTGGTTGTCATAGTACAACTTCAGCCGACTCCCATTCACCAATCCTTCTTTCCATTCTCCCTTCAATGTCTTCAGCTACGCAGCTCCTCCTTCTATGACGTGGGCGATCTCATATGGTCCAAGCCAATGTGTTATGAACTTCCCAGGGTGTTTTATAAACTTACTGTCACACATCAGCACTAAGTCACCTTGCTTGAATGCCTTCTTCTTGATGTGCCTGTCATGATAGGCCTTCTCTCTCTCCTTCTGAACTTGCTGATGGAATCCTGCAATGAATCTATCTTCTTCCAATTCAACCAACTGTGCAAGCCTCTCATGAACAGCGCTAGTGTCATCCATGTCTGTGAACGCAGTAATCCTTAAGCTTGGTACTAGATATTCCATCGGGACAACAGCTTCAATACCATAAACCAATTTGAATGGGGTCTGCATTGTTAATTTCTTACAAGTGGTTCTGTAGGCCCATAGTATTGTCAGTACTCTTAAATCCCATTCATCCCTGTTCACACTGTAAATCTTCGTCAATGTTGTCTCCAAGATTTTGTTGAATGCTTCAACTGTCCTGTTTGCTTGTGGATGGGGTGTACTCTTCTAATGGTGAACTGCAAATTCTTCAGTCAGGGCTTCAACTGTCTTATTGATGAAGTGTGTGCCTTGATCGCTCATTAGGATCTTGGGGCATCCAAATTTGGTTATTATGTCATCGAATATAAAACATGCAGTTGTATTTGCACTACAGTCCTTGACTGCTCTGGCTTTGGCCCATCTGGTTAAGTATTTGGTTGCAGTAATAATGTACCTTTCTCCTGTGCGCTTTCCTGGTGGGTTTATAGGTCCCACAAATTCAATGGCCCACTTTTCAAATGCTTGTAGGGTCATCTGCAGTGCTAATGGCATTTCATCTCTTCAGGATGGTTTTCCAACTCTCTGGCATACATCGCATGCTCTGGTATACTCTTTAGCATCTCTGTGTAATGTAGGCCACCATAGGCTAGCTCGCAAAACCTTCTGCGCAGTTGCTTTCCCTACGTAATGTCCTCCTGCAATGCCCTCTTGAGCTTCTGCGAGGATCAGTGGTCGCTCTGTCTTCATAACACACCTTATTAGTATCTCATCAGGCCCCATTTTGTATAGGTGACCAGCGATTAGGGAAAATTCTACAGCGCGCACTACTAGTTGTTTTTTTCTGGTGAATTGTATACTCACTTGGTGCCATTCCTGTTGAAAGGAACTGGACTATGTCTGGGAAGTGGTCATCAATCTTTATAATGGTGAGCAGTTGTGCATCAGGTAGTGTGTCTTCCAAACTGGTGGGTTCTTCGCCATGCTCCAACCTTGACAAGTGGTCAAGGCCCTTGTTCATTCTTCTTGGCTTAACTATGATTTCAAAGTCATATTCTTGAAACAGCAGAATCCATCTGCAGATTCTCCCCCCCAACACTGGATTCTTGACTAGGTACTTCAGCGCGTAGTGATCAGTAAACATTTTAAAGTGTCCTCCCAACAAGTAGTGGCGGGATTTTTGCAGGGCATACACCATGGCTAACCCTTCTCTCTCGGTAGTGGTGTAGTTAATCTCAGTTGTAGATAGCTTCCTGCTGGCAAATGCTAATGGATGATCAATGTCCCCTTCTCTAGGTTGTGCCAGTACTGCTCCTAATGCAATAGAAGATGCATAGACATGCACATGAGACTCCGTGTTCCAATCTAGGAAAACAAAAATGGGCGCAGTGACCATCTTTTGTTTCAGTGTGTCGAAGCTCTGCTGGCATTCATCTATCCAACCAAACTGACAGTCCTTCTTCAACAGCTTCTCCATCGGTGTTGTAATTTGGGCATATCCTTCGATAAATTTCCTGTAATATCCAGTATGGCCTAGCACAATGCGCAGTTGTTTGACTGAGGTAGGTGGTGGCAAATCAACTATAATTTCAATCTTTGATGGATCAACCATCAATCCTTGCTTGCATACAATATGGCCTAATAGTACCCCAAACAGTGAGAAGAAGATGCACTTCTTCAGATTTAAAGCAATTTGACACTATCTACTTTTATCCAACATTATCCTTAGACATTCAATGTGGTTTTTTAACAAACTAAACACAGTCCAGTCATCAAAATATGCTTCTAAAAATTTATGCAGAAATTCTTTGAACGCTTCGACCACCACCCTGGAAAAGATGGCCAGTGCGTTCTTCAGTCCAAATGGCATTATTGTATATTGGTAGGATCCCCATTTGGTGGAAAACGTGGTCTTGTGGCGGTCCTCCTTGGTGATCCGGTTCTGATGATATCCTGAAAAGCCATTTGTAAAAGAATATACCTCCTGGCCTCCCACGTTGTCTAATACTTCATCTGTGAATGGTGTAGGGAAAGGGTCATGCAAACAAGCATCATTCAGCTTCCTAAGATCCACACATATCCTAATCTCACCTTTGGTCTTCTTGTCCTATACTACCATAGGGCTGATCCACGCCGACTCTTCGACAAGTTCAATAATCCCTGCTTCCAGCATTCTGTCGAGCTCAATCCTTACTTTTTCCTTGTATTTCGGGTTCAACCTATAGGGTCTTTTCTTGATTGGTTTCTCACCTGGTTTCAAAGGCATTCTCATCTCACCCGTAGGTCCTTTGATTCCCTTCATATCAGTGAACTTGGTCGGGAACAAGTCCTGATATTCATGCAACAACTTTGTAATCTTGTCAATGGTGGCAGCATCCCAGTAATCTCCGACATTGGCAAGCCTTTGTGTCTCCTATGTTCCAATGTTGACTTTCTTTATTTGATTGACTGTCCTATGAAAGGCAGCTCAACGCCTGGTCCTTCCACATCTCTTTGGCCTTCTGTCTCAACGATGTTTACCTTCCTGGGATCATCATCATCGTCAACATTGATGTTGTAACATCCTTGCAATTTATGGAATGGCGCAATCCATTTGTCCTCTTCTTGTTCCAGAGGGAGGCTATATGCTTCTTCGAATACCCCCTGTCTCACAATCTATAATGCTTGATCCACTGAGGGAAATTCACTTTCAAACAAAAAGGTGGTTATAAAATTATGAATCATACCTTCCCAATCTGCAGTGATGAGGCGCAGCTCCACTAGAAGGTACCAATTGATAGGAATTGTGTCCAGTGTGTTAATGAATTGGTGCACCCATTGTTCTCGAGGAATGTTACTCCAGGCCTCTTCGCAGCTTCACACATAGTCCTTTGGGAAACCTTGACCTGTGTACCTCACTTCACAGCTCACTGTTTGTGCTGAGAACCGCGTTGTCATCAAAGTTCAACATTGTGTCCAATCTGTGATGTTTATTTTGTGTGTACCCCACCATCTTGCTGGTGTGGCTTTCATGGCCTCATCCATTGCCAACAACCTCTGTGGTATTGGTACACTTGTCTCAAACTCTGATAAGAATTTTTCTAAAGGATTTATCCCATCAAACATGGGTAGATTACTCACTATTGTGCCAATCCAGTGAACTTCTCTGGTTAGCCTAGCACATCTTCTTGTATATACTTCATACATCTAGTTTTTCCAGTTCTCTAGCCCTTTTTTTTAGTCTGATGAGCATGCATTGTCACTTCACCAGCTCAGGTTCCCATCAGCTGTAGGATTGATGTAATCCTGTTGTATGGTTGTTAATTTGTAAATGTTTTCTAGTTCGTATGCGTAGTCTTCTTCTCTGATAGGCTCTATATATCATGGAGCCTCATCTGGATCTAAGGGTGCGACGACCCTAAGGCCAGCTCTCTCAAATGTCATACATATTTTCTATAGATCAACAACAGTAGAATTGTCGAAGGCCCAATCAATTCCTAACAATGCAAGGTAAGGGAAGCTATCATCAACAATTTCAATTACCTCAAAATTTACAAAGGTTCTTACTCCATCGATGTCCACTGGGACGTGCTCCAATCATCCAAATGGGCTGACAGCTTGTTGATTGGCCATGTGAAGCCTGATAGGGGAATAGACCAACTTTTATTTGCCCATTAGTGCCCAAGTTTTCTTCGTCATGACATTGACCTCTGACCCTAATTCAAGGACCACATAGTCTATCTCATACTCTCCTATCTGAGCATTCAAGTGAAATTCTTTATTTGTCCTTCTCTTCTTACCAATTTGGTGTACTTCCCTATTCAATAGAGGGTCTATCTTTCCTAGCTCATATTGTTTAACCAGATTTTGTAGTTCTTGTATAGCTTTCCCATCTTGAAGCAGTTCTATAAACATATATAAGAAACTAACAAGTTTACTTACCTCTTTTCCTCCTCTGGGCGAAGCAGACTGATCAAAAGCGTGAGACATTTCGTATTTTCATATTTCTAGTTGTGTTTTTGAAGAGGGCCCTTGATCTACTTTGAATTCTTGCCTGTCCTCTTCAAATATTTGTCTTTCTTTCTTTGCATCAAAAGCTTGAGTCCTCTCTGCAGCTTTCTTGATACCTGAGTTTTCTACGATATTTTCTTGGGTCATTCTATCCTCTCCTGTAGCAGCACCTCCTCGAGTAATAATAGCAACTCTAGGGTCTACTCTATGAGGTTCAGTATATATCAGTTGTACTTGTGGTTTCTGTTGAGGTCCTCGTCTTTCCTAAAGCTTCCCTAGCAGTACAGGGTAGTCTTCAATGACATGCTCGAAGGAGTTGCAATAACTGCAATTGGTACAAGGGTTCTGACAATCCCTTGCTAGATGTCCTGGCTACGTGCAGTTATAACAAATTATTTGTCCTCGGCCCATACCTCCTCCTCGTTCTCGTCCTTTGAATCCACCGTGAGGATTGAAATTTCCTCTTCCCAGGGAGTTATACTATTCATTGTTTCCTTCTTGATGTACTTCTCCTTGGATATTGTATATGTCTCTTGATCTTTCATGCATGAGATCGTAAGCTCTACAATCTCTATCATCATGTCCTACTGATTTATAGAATGTGCAGTACAAGTTTGTGGGTGTCTGAACATAGTTCTGCATGTAGTAGCACTCACCAGGGCGATGTCAGTTTCTGCATACTTCACACCAAGGCATATTAACTTTCTTCAAGGGGCTCAGTGCTCCTGAGGCCAAATATTCATGAAACAGGGGACAGTGTTCTTTATCATGACCTTCAGATCTGCATCTTACACACCAAATATATTCTATTTTGTCCTTCCCCTTGTCCTTCTTCATGTCCTCGACTTGCAGAGATAAACTAGTCAGTTGGCTCAAGATCTGGCTCATACCTGAGCTGGATTCTCCCATAGGCATTGATTCAAGCTTCATAGCAATCTCCAAAGCTTATGCCTATGAAGAAATCTTCTGCTGCATCAGGGGAACTCTGATATGTGGTAAAAGAGCAGCGATGAACCATTCTTTGTTTTGCTCATCTGGGATTTTGAAGGTCAGACGGCCTGTTAGGGTCTTGAATCTTTGGTCAAACTCCCAAACAAGTTCGGCTACCTTCTGTTTGATCTCCTTCAGCTCAGTAATACACTGTGACTCCGACTTACATTTTTTAAACTCTGCAATTAGTGCGTTCTTGATCTCATTCATTGGCTTAGGCTGCGCAAGTCCTTGGACAAGCTTCATGTACCAGCTCAGCGCGCGATCCCTCAGTGTAGTGCTAAATTGGTTTCTTTTAACAGCTCCGTCGGTGATGTTTTTAATGTTCCATACGACCTCACACAGAAACCAGTGTTGATCAGGATCTTCAGATCCATCTCCTCTAAAGATAGGGAGTCTCATCTCATCTGCCATAGAGTTGCCTAAGTTTCCTATCTAAGTAGATGTTGAACTGCTAGTAATAGTACTCTGCGAACTCTAGTGATTTGGAATACTTTGATAACTTAACGTTTCTGAAACAATAGGAGGATTGATATTACTTACTTTAGTAGCATGTGTAGTTCCTGAGGTTTCTGGCTCGTTTCGGCGAAGTTCTTCAACTGCTTCTTCCTCTGCTCTAGGGGTTTCTGAGTGCTCTTCATCTGTCAAATCTACCTCTTCTCCACTATAGAAACCTTCTTCCCCGTAGTTTTGCTTAAATAGGTTCTCAAGGTGAACCCCTCTAAATACTATTCCACTGCGCGTATGTCTAGCTTCTGTGTCATTGTCGCTATCTAAATTTCTGAACATTAGCCTTTTTAGATCCAGCCAGTCTACTGTATCTTTAAAATGTGGTTCTCATGTAAGATCATATTGATTATTAACTATAGAAATTGCAGAAATATCCCTCGAGGTCCCTTGAAAAAGTATCTCTCAGTCTGGCTATATGATTATTTTCTGTCAAGAGCAAATTCGATGATATACCCTCCAATGGTACTATCAAACCAATGATTGATGGCTCAGGACATGGTGTTGTCAACTCTCTTGACCTTATGGATTAGCGTCGATGTCCAAACCATAGGAGGTCTAGATCTGACCTCCAACTGTGTATCAGCTAATCTAGCCAACCACTCAAACAATTCTTGGTGGATTCCTCCAAAGAATATCTCGTGAATGTCGGTGAAGATGTATCTTTGTAGCAAATCTTCAGTACTCAGTTTAGGGTTCTTGTTCTGGGCTTCAGCGAAGTCCCTCTCTTGATCCTCTATCCACTTTTGAATCCCTGTCTTCGATGGGAACCACCTTGGCATTCCCTTTAGAAGGATTCCTGTCCCGGCAACGGAACCATTTGTTGGCACAGGGGCAGACCCAGGGTTCACTCCAAGAGCGCACCAACAAGCCCAAGCTACTGGCCCTTTCGGCAACACCTGCGAAGCAGATGCAATCTCACTCGAAGTAGCTATGAGGGGGTTGCGGGACAGAGATGTCTACAACCAGGGGAATATCAAGTGGATCTAGTAGAACAACAACACAATATGTACTTATCACTTATCAAGCTAGATCTACCCTGCGCAGTTATAGATCTGATCTAACACAGAAATGAAAATAACAATACAACAGCAATAGAGATCAAAGAATCAATCACACATCCACAACACAAAATATATGTGGTTCACCCTCTCTCTAGGTCTACGTCCACAAAACTGTGCTTATGATTTATTAAGGAAAAACATACAGTTATTTTCTATGCTCTTCGCTAGCAGATCTTCTCTCTTCTCTCTCTTTCTCTTCCCTTCCTACGCACCCAGCTGCAAGACTTGATCTTCGCACACAGCTGAAGATATTACAATACCAGAAGGCTCTCTCTCTCAACACTTCTCTCTCTCAACACAATAATCTCTCCCCCAACAATAGAGCTAGATCATCAACAATATCATAACAATACTCAATGAGCAACCCGACCCAGGTCCTCTTGACCTTTATTTGTACATTACAATACCTCACTGATAGCCTTAGGCCAAAACCTAAGTGCCAAAACCCTAAATACCAAAACCCTAGGTGTCTAAAACCCTAGGTCAACTTGACCCTCTTTTTTCAGGCTTCGCTAGCCTATCTTTCCTTCCTTCTCGTGCAGTGCTCCAAAGCATCCATCGATGGATTTTTCCGCTTTATGAGTCGTCCTCAGTCCATCTTCCTTGTTGATCTATCATCCTCAATCTCCTCAGCCAACGGCTTGCTTTTCTGCACTTCGCTCCATCTTTTCTGCGTTTTTTCTCACTTCAACCCAGTGGCAGTCACTGTGTCTCCCGCAAAGCTCACTTTTTACCTTTTCTTCCTTGTACTTCACTTCCTTCCATAACCAAGGGCCAACACTTGATAATCAACAAGTGAACTTATGTGGAAATGAGATCCCTTTTCAAACCCTCTGACTCTTCATTCTATTTTCATTTAGCATATCTAAAAAATTTCACTCTATCCTGATTTTCACTACTTGACCTTAAAATCTTCACAGAAAGAAAGAATTTTCCCTACCCGTGAAAACTTTAAAACATATCTTCAAAATGATATTAGGCGAAAATATTTTTGTTCCTCTGATTTTAACTGAAAGAAAGTATGTTTAGGCTAATCCTGGTGACTTTAGCTCTTCTAACAGATTTTAACCGATTAATTCTCTCAAGGCAAATCCCTGGAAAATAAAAATTCCCCATAAGATTTTCCCTATAGGAAAAGATGTATTGAAGATCAGGAGAGATGTGGCTCAAAGTACAATCAAAAATGGTCGACAGACCTTCATTGTTAAATCTTAAGTAGATATCATCCCTATATGATACATACAAGTTGATTGCCCCCACTTTAAAATTATAATAAAATATAAGACAGATGGTGAAAGGAAATTCATAAAATGATTGCCCCCATCTAGTCCAAGACAAATGGTGAAAGGAAATTTGTGAAATTGATTTCCCCTGTTTTTTCCAAAAGAGATGATGAAAGGAAATTCATAAAATGATTTCCCTCATCTCAAATAAAACGCAAAAATGCTATTTGAAGTGGTGAAAGGAAATTCAATGGGAGATGTAGATAACTTCACCAGGGTACTGAACAGGCTCGCTGGCAGTGAAGCAATATCTATGATATATGTAAGGTTGTCATACATGTATAAACATACTCTGGAAGCTAGTTCTCTTTCTGATAATATTTACATTCTAAATTGACAAGGGATTCCCTAAAGAAATCGTTAAAATTACTGTGCCTTGATGTGAACGAAATCGACCAAAGTATGATACTTCAGTTAAAGTTGTTTTGATCATCTTAAACAAATCCAAACTCAGTTTCAAGAAAAGGAAACTATTAATAGCCGAAAGATTGGTAATTGATTGTGTTTTGAAAGTTTTATGAGACACGACTGAAGTCTAATTGCTCTATGTATGATTTTTCAAGAGGTGTTTCCCAGAAATCCAATTATGACTCCATTTACCCAATAAAGGCACTTGGTCTACTGTTCTTCCATGCCTCGCAGGGAGATACGATCCCCATATGGAGCCTATGTTGGAACACATATAAATCCTAAGCCTTGAGCTTTACTTTCTAGAACTTCATCCTTTTTTATAATGACTCAGAAGTCAGCTTTCAAATGTTTAAATCAAATTTACTTCCAGTCATAAATCGTGCACAATGTCCACCGTCGATAAAGTCCCCCGGTTGATCGAACGATCCCCTTTCTCCCCGAGTTTTGGAGCTGCCTGATTGTTAAAAAGTCAAATCACTAAAGCTTGCTTCAGAGCTTCACGCTTTGGGCATTTCGCCAGGTCTTAACGTTTAAAGTCCCGATACCCAAAAAGTGTCTGAAGGATCCTAGTCATAGTACACGTGTACCTTTCTGAGTCTTCTCTGGATTGACACGTGTCATCCATTTCCAACCTTTTCAGCTGAGGATTCATACGATTCTAAGTGACACATGGCACCCCCTAGTCTTGACACGTCACCTAAAATGACCTCATCTTCGACACATCACTACAGGTAATAGCCTTTCGGAAATATAATAAAGAGATAACTTGCAAACCCACGAAGCAGCAAAATTCCAAAATATTAAACCTCAGTTAGTTAATTTAACCTTGATTAAAAGTTAGTTAGAAATTGTGCACTTCAGAGCTCGGACCTTTTCCATCCATCACATTCTGAAATCCCGAAGTTCGAACTTTTGAAACGTTTTAAACTTAAACATGGTTAATTGAAACTAAAAAATAATTATCTATTGATTAATCATTTCGCAGTTTCGGGTTTCGGGGATTCAATCTCGAGCTAATGTTAAAATCCCGAAGTCTGAATACCAGAAAACGCTTAAAGTTAAACAACATTAATTAATGTTTTAAACAAAATTATCTCGCAATTAATCTTTCGTGAATTCATGATTCGGGAAATTTTAAACCTTTTTCATCCTAGTCCCCGATCGTGAACCACCAATATTAATGGAATTAATCACAAATCAACGGCAATGATTTCAATATAGATTGCAGATCGCCGCCTAGATCTTCTCATTAAGGTAAATAAATTTATCGTAAATAAAGGTATTCTTAGATCAATACGCTTGAGGTGAATAAGAATATTTGATTTTGAATTCCATTTTCATTCTCGCAAAATAGCAAGTTTTACCCAACTGAGAAGCTCATGCATTCTCATGTAACAGGTAACCCAGTTTTGATTTCATCAATATCATGGCACCACGAAAGATGGCTAAAGCAGCTGGTGAAAGTGAAAATCTGAACATAGATGTTCTGTCAGACACCTCATCAAGAGCCATAGATACTGTAAAATCTTGGACACAGGTGTTCGATATTCTAGAGCACGAGCTTATAAATTGCCCAGAGGATTCAAGTGACGAAGTGAGTGAAACCCATGCAACTAAAATCAAGGATATAGCTCAATCAGAGCTACACAAAATAGTCATGCGGTCGAGGCTCATGCCGTATAACGACATGATAAGCTGGGCCCTGGAAAACGTTGACATTTCAACCAGGAGCATTTACAACTCACGCAAGGTTCTTGTTGGGTATTTTTGACCGAAGCATATACAAGTAATGTATAAACTATCCCCCATTTTTAAATATAGTTACAACATTGCCTTCATAATGGATTTTGAAGAACAGGAGTGCACGCAATATGAGAAAAACTACCCTGATTTAATCAAGGACTGGTGGGGGCACCCAGAGAAATTCAAAGCCGACACTCACAGCATATATGCCACCACGTCGTTAAAAGCCCATATGATTTATGTGGCTATGATGTTATGTATACTTTTTGGGAAGAAGAGTTCCACTCACTTCCTGTTGGCATGGGTACCAATTATGCACGAAGTGGCCAAGGGCTACTCTTTCAACTGGGCCAAGATGTTATCAGACAAACTGGCTAAGGAAATCACAGAGTACCAACTAGCAAATTCCAAAGGGAAACTTTCCCCTTTCTATATGTCAACATACATCATGGATGTTATTTTCTTTATGACTCCTTTCCCTTTGATGAACTGGAGTTGGACCCCAACCAGTGTTGAACCTATCCATTTCTATCATGCCAAGTTGTGGGAAGACAAAGCCATACATTTCTTCTAAAAAATCTATCATTATGTAGTGGTACCTATTCATATCGCTTTATACGGTTGCTTGCCTCCCAGAATTTCAAACAAAATCATGGAAAACCTGGGCAAAATAGCAAACTGGTACATTGAAGAAAACTTTTCCTACATCAGGGTTTTCGGGTGTTCGGTTCCCCCCCATGCTCTCCCAATTTTTTTACCAGATCAGCTGGTATGCTGAGAAGTGGCTTATCAGACCGTGATAGGGGGCATCAGCAAGGAATTAAAAGCGGCCCAGAAAAAGGTATGGCCAGCCTTCCCTCTTCAGGTTGGTATGTTCTCGTTGTTAGATTTCGACCATTCTAAAGTAGAGGTTGTGGCTCTAGAAGATGTCAAGTTAGTTGACATTGAGTTTAAAAGGCATGATCCATAGAAGATCGTGGAAAATAACCTAGCTCAATACAACTTAAAGAGGTATGTGCATGAGAATTCCCCACGGGATGAAATATTTAGGGGAGCTAGGCCATACGAGGAAGTACTGGACAGAGTCCAAACTCTGTCACCAGATCAATAAGCCAGCTTCTTCAATTTCCAAAAGCACGGATGGAATATCTTGCCTAAGGTACTACAGGGAGATTCGGTAGCCCCTTCATCTACACAGAAGACTATACCTCTTGGTTTTGAGACAGGGAGCTCTAAAGAAAAGGAAACTAAGGAAAATCCAAAAGACACTGAAGTCTCAATTGAAAAATTGGAAGCTTCAGTATCAACCCCACTAGGCCCTCAAGCCAAGGCTCAGCTCAAATCCTTTCTAAAATGAGGACGGGATACATCTATGTCTACACCAGATAAATCGGTTACCAACATAGAAGAGCAACAGTCATCCACAGAGATAGGTAGCCCCATTATTTCATTAACATTGTTGCAGTCAAGATTCAGGAATCCCAATTCTGAAGTCATCTCTATAGATGATCTTACCCCAATTTCAGCCGAAGAAATACCTCCTTCAGACTTCTTTTTCAGCAAGAAGAGGAGGGCCATCGTTAAGTGGGAAACTCATCAGAAAGATGGTGCTATTTTCAAAAGACAGAGAATGGTGTACGATGGACAAGGCCGAGATGATTCAGATTTCGCTAAGGAAATGGCAGGTTCATTAGGTGCCTTTGCCACGACCAATCAATGGTCTGTAGAAAATCTAGCTGAGCAGCTAAAATAGAGAAACCATCTAGTAGAGCAACTGCAAAACCAAATAAAAATGATTGAGCAGACTATTCAGAACATTATGAATAGAGACTTCGAGCAAATCAGAGCAGGTGATAAACATCAAATTCAACAGCTCCAAGCCAACTTTGACGAGCTCCAAAGGAATTCTCAGCTCAATCAAGGGTTGATTACCCAACATGTTGAATTAATAAAGCAGTTGCAAGCAAAATTGGATCTGACCAAAAGTACCTCAGTGGATATTTTGGCTCTCTAGACCCAAGCAATTGAAATAAATGAAAAACTTGAAAATGAACAGCAAGATCTTTTTATGAAGGTAGAATTCATCTAGAAGTGCTACCAGATGATTGACCTTTCTCTGAAAGACATCTATATCAAGGAGAGAGAAGCTCGTTCATCTCGAGTTAAGTTTTAAAAGGCTGTGTTATTGATATCAAGGGATGATGCCTCAAATGTACATCAGCTCTCTCTGTTATGACAAATAAGAGGTGATATAGTTCTAAAGGCTTGGGAAACAAATTTGACAGAAGGCAAGAGACTTTCTAGAGATGTAACTGAAGCTTGTCTAGAAGCATTGACAGTACTTGATAAAGGGCTAATTGATTTTGAAGGGAATGTTATTTCTGAAGCCCTAGGTCAAATAGACATAGCAAAGAATCAATATAATTCTAGAACAAGCAAAGAGGAAGCTCTGACAACCATCCAAAATATGAAACAGATTGATCTTCTTCAGATAAACAAATGGATAGTGAACCCAAGCTTGCAACTACAGGCCACGTCTCAAGGAGCCAAAAGGATACAGGAAAAGTTACCTCAGATAGAAAGAAAGTTATACACTTTTGAGGCCAATCAAGCAATTGATCCTTCAGGGCTGGTAGTGAAATTAGTAAGTAGATGTATCCAATGCATTGAATATGAAAAGGCAAGCACATATGGAAAAAGGTAGGGGAGTGCTATTACATTATTGGGTATCAGTGAGGAGAAAAATGGCAGTAGAGCTATGATGACCAAGACGATGTGTCAAAACATCAAGAAGATCAAAAGACAGAAATTTTTCAGCCAGCAGACGAAAATACTGCCAACAAAGCTCACCGTTCTCTATGCCCTATTTTCTCATTTCTGATATTTACCATTTCTAATTATGAGAAGTCCAACCGTTTTGAGTTGAGACCATTTTGTATAAATATATAGATTGAAGAATTATTACATGTTGCTTCTTGTCGATTGTAACAGAGAAAACTCATCCTTATTGAGTATTAATACAAGTGCAGACAGGAATTCCAAGTTTTGTTTAATCTGGGCTATGTACTTCTTCTGTGTTTTTCGTATCTCAGCATTTCTTTAAGTATTTCCTTGATAAATGTATGATTTCAATTTAGTACAACAACTACTGTAATCGTATTGTATCAGTAGTTTGTTAAGCAAGTAGCTTTTCCTCTGTATTTACTGTGAGTAAATCAAGACCTACAAACTGTGTGGATTACTGTATTTTACACTTTATTCAAGGTTACACTATCTATTTTCTTCTACTACAACAAGGTGAGATTCTTCAGTAATTGATGTCTTGCTTTGTTTTACAGTTTTGTATTTTCTTCCATACCATTCGATATTTCAATTTCAACTCAGACACAAAATACGGCCTCTGTGTTGCCACAATGTTAATTCATTTAAGGAATTTTTCTCATATAACTAAGGTAGAAAAATCACTTTTAAAAAACACTCATAACTTTCTTGATGCCTGACATTATCCTTTGAGCCTTAAGTTTAATCTCAGGACCAACACATCCCATACTAAAATCAAATGCATAATTTCTCACTAAAGAATATAAACATTCAGAACATTGTGCTCAAGGATTTCTTGAGTTTGAATACGAATAGTATAGATTCCATATTTTTATTAGATTTCCTATTTTTGGATTGCCTCGATGTCTTCATTTTTTAATTCATTATGAGATCCTTAATGTGATTTATTCTGAGGAATTTTCAACCGTTTTTCAAGTGTGTGTGGGTGTGTGTGTGTGGGTGTGTGTGTGTACCTAAATGCATGCAACTTATTTCCATGTATTCTCAAATATGCATTATCCTTCAAAAAAAAAATTGAACTCAAATTCTATATCCTTCTTGTGAGTATTTAGTGTCATGTATATTTTGAAGCTTGCCTGAGTTTAAGAAACAATTTTCATTCTAAAATTATTGACATCTATGACCACTTCAACATAATGCAGATCAAATCAAGGTTAACATTTCCTAACCTTCGAAAATCAGTTTTAATTCAAACTATTGAAATAAAATTTGACATGGTAATTGTTTTGATTTTCGAAGTTGACTTGCTTTGCATTCCTTGTTGTTTTGTTGACTAACATGCAAGTATCTCTACCTAGCTCCAAAAGGATGTGGAAGAAGGAAAAATATGACCCGAGAGAATATGGCAACTGAGAAATCTACTGAACCAATTTTGATAACAAAGGAACTTGAGGAAACAATGCAAAAAAACAACAACCAGACTCAAGAGTAGAACCATTGACTAAAAAAGAAAAGAAATTCACCAAGGGCAAGCAACATGTCATAGACACTACTAAAGATGCCAGTTTACCATATACTTAGATACCTCTTATACCACCAGACTTAATGGTTCCCACACTTATAATGCATTGTACCACCTAATTAAATATGGAAAGAGATTACCAAATGATAGGTAATTAAATGAAAGATAAGAACAAGAAGAAGGGGTTTCATAGAATTTGAGGAAATCTTGTATTTACAATGATGCATCCTAGATCTATAGTTTCACCATGTGCAGATATTTGATCCAGCATATAGTTTTCGGCACCAAACAAATCTTAAATGAATAGGGAAAGAGTATTGGCTCTTTTGCATTTATAAATTTTGAAGCCTATTGTAAATGTAAGTTGAGATCTATTTTACAAATAATTAGGTAAGAGATTTCACTAGCACTCATAATTGTTATGAGATCCTTGAAGAAGGGAGGACATTCAAAGCACATGGTAAAAACCATTTTCCCACTCTCCACTTCAGATTAGGATATGTATGGGCTACCCAAACAATGAGAAGATTATATGATGAAAACGATTCAACCCATATGAAGGTTGTTTGGTTGCATATGATTCATGAGATCACTAAGCAAGGTAAAATATTAAATTGGACAACCATTTTGTCCAACTCTTTGGAAGAAGCCATAGGAAAAAATCAAACTAATGCACCTACTAGACCTCTAGAATTTTACATGTCATCTTATGTCTTGAATGTGGTTTGTGTTTCCAATTAATTTACAAGACTAGGGTGGTTTTGGTCACCAAAGTAGCCCATATTCATGTTTAATTCAAAGATATATGGAAATGAAAGTACAAATACCAGTTTTCTCTCATTTTTGATGGCTTTATTGCCCCCTTTTATGAACTCATCTATTGTAAATCTTGCCCAAGGATATCACTACAAGTCATTGAGGTGTTGAAAAATATTGGAGCTTTGTACCTAGATGAATATTCTACTTACATAAGAATTTATGACGCAACCTAGGCACCTCATACACTTCTTGCGTATGTGTCTAACATGTTGATTATTCAAGAGATTGGTTATTAGACTGCCCTACATGGTTTTAATTTTTTCTTAATCAAACATCAGAAGAAGTTGTGGCCTACCCATTTATTGTACATAAGAATGTATGGGCTAATAGATTCCACTTGGGCTAAAATGGAAGGGGAGAAAACGAAGAAATGTCATTTTCCCTTAGAAAGGATTCAAATATATGATCCTTTGAATAGTTTTGTTATTCATAGAATTGAAATGAAGAATTATTTCCCCTACCAACATGAGAAGAATGGATATGAATGCAAAAGCATAGGAATTAATAATGAGGAAGTTTTAAACAAAATACAAGCTTTAGCAAAAAAGAAGAAAAGGAAGAAAAAATAAGAAGCTAAGAAATTTGTTTTTGAAAGACTAGATCTTTAGGAGAAGAGAGATATAAAAATCATATGATGAGGCCAAGAAGAAGGCATAATCACAAGTTAAAGCTACCAAGAAATAAGAATTAGCCAAGAAGAAAAAAATTAATGCTAAATCTAAAGCATAAAAAAAGAGAGAAGCTAAGCAAAAAGAGAAAGAAGTGTAAAAGGACAAAATGAAGCAAGAGCTTTATGAAAAGGCTAGACAATATGCTAAGGCTTAAAAAGTGAGAAAAGAAGCTAAAGTAGAAGAAACAAGAAAAAAGGAGGAAGAATAAAAAGCATAAGCTCTAGCTGAAGCAGAGAAAGCAAAACAAGAAGAGTTGAAGAAGAAAGCATGTACATAGGTTGAAGCTGAAAATAAAGGATATGAAGAAGGTGAACAAGAGAAGGAAAATGGATTGAATGAAGGTAATGCTAAGATCCAAGAACAAAATACCATGGAAGAAGTCTATGCTTATTAAGATTTTACCAGCACTTTTTCAAAGGTTCAATCCCTAGACCTTTTGATGAAATGGTGAATTTAGAATTGTTTACATTTGACCATCAAAGGAAAAAAGTGATAAGATAGATGCATAAGTGCAGTAAAATTAGCTTAGACCAAGAAATAGTGTTGACCACTAAGTAGTGATGTAAACAAAATGGTCAAGCCTTAGAACCATTGCAACTACTGGTCTTGCAATTTCTTAAGAAAATGTACATAAATCCATTGATGTTGAGAATAATACGAAATCATAAGAAGACAAAATGACCCTACTGGAGAATTAGAATAATTACTACAAATCCAACAAATATGAAGTTTTTGATTTTATTGACTATGCTTTCAAGGTACAAAATGAATTAAATATTGTTCATAAATATTTCTATGATAGAACTCAACATTTATAGGTTGAAATCAAAGATATATCACAAGTCGTGACTCATATTCAAGCTTAGAGGATTTCCCATGAACATGCATAGTTACACTTTGAATGTATAAATAATTGGCAAACTCCATGGATGTGATTCCTTTAGAAACTCTTGTTTTCACTAAAGTAGCTATGCAAGAGATTAAATTCCATATTAAGTATTGGAAGGACTCAACCCTTAATACCTTTGGAGGAATTCAATGTGTATTAATAGACTATGCCACAATGTGGCAAGTTACAGAGATTAACATGGCTCATGCTTGCCATCTTCCTTCTTGTGGAGCCAAAGATAATTTATTTCCACAAGCTTGGGTATATAAAGAATTGGAAGATTATATTAACATAAATAGGAAGAACATTTTTTTCTTCCTAACATTAATGAAGCTACTATTCAAATATTTATTAAGGTCCCCACTAAGGACATTACATTAATCAAAATTGTATTGCATAAGCTTGAAAAGTTTGAGAAAATAATGAGCCAAAGTATTGTGTCCTATAATGCTCCTTTCAATTGACATAGCTTTCCCAAAAGTTATGCTCTAAATCAAACTTTTGAAGCTTGGAAAAAATTTGTAGAAAATTATAGAACATAAGAAAGGGAAGCATCCACTAGTCAAGCTGGGGAGACCAACGCTAATTGGGGAATCGAAGTGTTTTATTTTACTCTCTCTCTCTTTGTATAAATAAGATAAGAAATGTGAACAAATTATTTTTGCTTAACATTGTAAACTTCTTTCAATATTAATTAAGAATCCAATCTAGACACTATTTGAGACTTATTTTGGTGTATGTTGTGGTGTGGGACTACTCATTTACTTATACTAGAATGGATGTAAGAATGTTTTCTTTTGATGTAGACTATTCTGACGCAATGGTGATTATTCCTTCTTATTGTTTTTCAAATAGTTACTAACTTGTGGATAATAAATTCGGACTAGTTATTTTAATTTGGGCTTACTTAGTTTCAATTAATGGTTATCTTAATTATTTTCACCATTAATACTTAGTCAAATGTTTCTTGTTTTAATGTTTGAAAATGATTATTAATTTTACATTCACGTTATGCTCTTAAATTTGAGCTAAGTGCTTACTATAGAACTTTATTATGTTGTTATATTTAGGATTGCATTTATGATTTAGATATTTGATACTCAAAGCTCATTTATATATCGGTACCTAGGCCAACATATAGGAGGATCTTGTTATGCCAAATGAAGAAAAGGCTAATTGAGCCTTAGCTTTGGGAAAACTCCCTTAGTTTGACAATGGAAATTTGTCCACGTCAACATTTTGGTGCTAGAAGAAAGGCCTTGCCCTTGTATGGCCAAATGTGATAGTATTTTCCCACTGGATGAAGTTTTTATCAAAATAAAAATTTTCTAAGTCATCATATAATCAACCACGATTGGAAGGTGTAGAAATACCTAATCCTAAACTGGGTTTCCAATATATCGAAGTCGAATTCAAAAATCCAAAAGTTCCCCACTCATAATCACATTCTGAAAATGAGCCTAAATACCCTTTGTCATTTCATAACATGAGGTTCGCACCTTTAGACATGTTACTCAATAATTCACCCATGAAATTGGAAAAAAGTTTACTCTCTTACAGCAATTACCTAGAAGCACTAGAGCTCACATAAAAGTTGTCCAAAATGGAGAAAATTTTCTTTCTCTAAGTCTTGATGATTTGATTTCTCATTAATTAGATGAAACTCATGACACTCTAGAATGGATTTTATAAGCCCTAGACAAAGCCCCAGGTTATGTATAACACCCCTTATTAATCCCTAGATATTGAATTATTATAATTCTAGTGTATGTCAACTAGAACCCTTCATGGCACCCTTTCATTATAATTGTACCCTTTGTCTCTTATATATATGCCAAGGAGACCTACTCTTAGGATCATCTTATTTCATCTCATATTGTATTATGATTTGGATATATTGTAAAAGGAGGTTCCCCCTCAAAGTGGACTAAATTCATTGAATTTTTATCAATTTTAAGTCGTTGGATCATAACATTTGGTATCAAAGCATCGATCCTAGGAATTTTATTCTCCAATCAAGTCATCTTAGCATTTACACTAAATTTTTCTGGGCTGGTTCAGATAATGAAATTTGGAGGTTACTTAAAAGACATATCAAGGTACTTGTGGTAAACATTTCAGCTTCTGGATTATTATACGTTCTTAGATATAGCCTATGGAAGATAGGATTTTTTAATCATTCTGAATTCATTTTTAAACTAGACATCTTGGGATTTTCGCTATAATTTTTTTCTAGGAGGTTTCAGACAGTGAAACTTTGAGGAGACAGAGGAGACATATCCTATTATAGGTGGTCCAAATTTCAGATTATTTTTCACTATACTTTCAGATATATATTCCATGTAAGACAGGGCTTGTGACTAATCCTGAAATCCATTTTAAAAGAGTTAGCTTGGAATTTTCATTGTAACTTTTTTTCTGTGAAGTTTCTGACTATGAAATTTTTAGAATCTTGAGTAGAAATAACAATTACACGTGACAAAATTTTCAGATTCGAATCATTATTATTTTTTATATATATCTCCTAGAATTTGGGGTTGTTTACTAATCCCAAAATTAGTCTTAAACAAGACATTTTGATATTTTTGCTATAACTTTTTATCAATGAAGGTTCAAACTGTGAAATTTTTAGAAGTTTAAGAAGTCATATTAGAGTATTACGGGTAGAATTTTAAGACTTATAAGGGCTCCAAGTTCAAAGATACATCAAGACAAAGGTCATCCATCCATACATACTCTAAATTAAGGGTTTGAAAGGTACCTAACTTATAATTGTCATAACTTTTTATTGGAAGATTTGTTTTTAGTGATTCAAAATTTATGATAAAGAAAAAATATAGGATTATTATTATTGTTATTCCACATGGCTCCAAAAAATATGTTAACACCAATTAAACCTCTAGAAGTCTCATCTATAACCCATGAAGAAAATGAGGAGATACATAACAAGTTGTCCAAATTGGAGGAACAACTTAATGATGTGAGTGTTAGGTCAATAACAAGTGATGAGTTGGTAAACTCATAAAGAAAAATTCAAGAAGTGGAAAAGAAGATGGATTAAATGGAAAATAAGATAGATAAGAAGATGGATGAAATTAAGAATGACATGGAAAATAAGATGGATGAAAATAATGAAAAAATACAAAAATCCATGAAGGAATTGCAAAATTGCAAGACTTCCATGATCTTTCATGCTCTAGATGAGAGACTCCCTAAAGGAGATATCAAAATGCAAGGAATTCATGAAAATAAGGAGAATAAGGTTGATGAGACTCAATCACATATGGAGGGTGTTTTTTCATGTTTGGAGAGTACAAATTATGCGTCTCAAAATCATGATCATTCATTATTCCAAGATCCACATTATCAAGGCTTCAAGTTGGAACCAAGGAACTACTTTGTTTTGAAGATCGATATGAGGAAGTTTGATGGTAAATATCCTATAACAGGGATATTCTAGATGGAGCAATTCTTTGATCTATACCAAACACCAAGCTTAAAAAAGGCACATATTGCATCCTTGTATTTAGAAAATGATCAATTTGTTTGATATCAATGGATTTGTGAAAGAAAAAAAGAATTATACTATCTCTTGGCCCATTTTTACAGAGGAAGTGATATCGCATTATGGGGATATTAAGAGAAATATATTCTTTAGTCAATTGATAAATCTTCGATAAAAAGGTCTAATTACAAAGCACATTCAACAATTCCAAAATCTCAATCTTAGGGTAAAGAACATTCATGAGTATAATTTTTTAGATCTCTTTATGGGTACTTTAAAGGAAAACATTCAAACATGAGGTACATCTCTTCGAACCTAAATCCCTAGAACAAGCTTTCAGTATGGCAAGGAAAGTGGAAAACAAAAATATGGCTACTAAAAGGGTGGCGACTGACAACTACAGAGAGCACCATGTTTCCTCTTCTAAACTAACAAGGTTGACACCTCAGAAAATAGATGAAATAAGAGCAAAGGGATTGTGTTTCAATTGTGACAACAAGTACAGTAAAGGGCATAAATGCAGTGAGAAGAAATTATTCTACATAGACTATGAAGAGGAAGAAGATCAAGATTTGGAAACACCATTGCAAGATCTAGATCTAGAGTAGACTACTCCAACAATATCTTTTCATGCATGTGTTGGCATCGATACTCCAAAAACACTCAAGATACAAGGATACATCAAAAATAAAAAGGTAACAGTGTTGATTGATTCTCATAGTACCCATAACTTTATCAATTACAAATTAGCAAAAGATCTCAATTGCTTTGTATATCCAGTACCAAAGTTTCAAGTGATTATTGAATATGGAGGTACCATAAATTGTTCTCGAAAGTGCCACTGTATTAAGTTCAATATGGGGGAGTAGTTTTTGGATAGTCCCATGATTTCCATCCAAATGGGTGGTGTTGATGTTATATTCATGGTCCAATATTTACAATCATTGGGAACAATGGCACTTAATTTTCAAGATATTTTCATGAGATTTTCCATAGAAGGCAAGAAAATTGAGCTTAGAGGTATCTAAGGGAAACCCTCTAAAGTGATAATCCATAATAGCATGACAAAATTACTCAAAAAGGGACCTTGTGGTGTAATTTCACAATTGTTCTCACTAGATGTTCAAAACATCTATACCCTCTACTCCAATGGATCTCCAAATGGTTATCAACAACCATTCTAGTGTATTTGGAGAGATGTCTAAGGGTCTTCCACTAGCTCGAGATCATGATTATGTTATTCATTTGCAACTTGGAAGTGTACCACCTAACATTAGGCCTTACATGTATCCATATGCATATAAGAGTGATATTGAGTGTATGATCCAAGAAATGTTAGAGGTAGGCATCATTCAATCTAGCCAAAGTTCTTTCTCTTCACCTGTGGTGATGGTTATGAAAAAGGATGGTTCATGGTGTATGTGTCCAGATTATAGATAGCTCAATAAATGACCATAAAAGATAAGTTTCCTATTCTTATTATTGATGAATTATTATATGAATTGCATGGAGTAATTTTCTTTACTAAGTTGGATCTTCATTCGGGATATCATCAAATCAAAATGAGGCAGGAAGGCATTCCCAAAACAACTTTAGAACACATGAAATTAATTATTAGTTTTTGGTTATGCCATTTGGACTTACTAATGCACCTTCAACATTTCAAACTTGATGAATTCTATTTTCAGTCCCTTCCTTAGAAAATTTGTGTCAGTATTTTTTGATGACATACTAATCTACAACAAATATTGGGAAGAGCATGCACAACATGTTGACAAAGTATTACAACTATTGGAAAAGCAACAACTTTGTGCAAATCCTTCCAAGTGTGCCATTTGGGTTCAACAAGTGGAATATTTGGGTCATATTGTATCTCATGAAGGCGTAAAAGTGGACCCTAAAATTAAATCTATGAGGGAATGACCAATTCCCAAAAACTTGAAGAAACTTAGAGGATTCTTAGGATTGGCAAGCTATTACCGCAAGTTTGTCAAGAACCATGGTCAAATAGCATCACCTCTAACAAAATTATTGAATAAGGAATCATTTTCTTAGACTGAAGCAGCAACCAAATCTTTTGAAGAACTTAAGGAGGCGATGTGTACAACTCCTATCCTAGTCACACCTGAGTTCAAAAAAAACATTTATTGTGGAGTGTGATGCCTCAAGCCATGGAATTGGTGTAGTTTTAATGCAAGATGGAAGGGCCCTTTCCTTTGAAAGCAACTAACTTAAAGGAAAAAAACTTACTCAAACCAATTTATGAAAAAGAGATTTTGTCCATACTTTATGCAGTTAAGAAATGGTGCCCTTGCCTAATAGGAAGGCACTTCAAATTAAAAACACATCGTGATAGCTTGAAGTACTTATTGGAGAAATGATTATCTTTAGAAGAGCAACAAAAATGGGTTACAAATATGGTAGGTTATGAATTTGAAATTATATACAAAAAAGGTAAACATAATATTGTGGAAGATTCACTTTCAAGGAAAGAAGATGAAACATAAGGTTCACTATGTGTTATTTCTATTTCACAATATGATTGGGTGGAATAAGTAAGGATAGAATGGAAGCAATATCAAGAGGTATGCAAGATCATTCAACAACTACAAGAGGACCCCAACTCATTGGATAATTTTGTATGGAAGAATGATTTGCTATGGTATCTTGATCACCTACATTTATGTAAGAATTCCTAACTCAAACAAAAGTTCCTTCTAGAATTGCACACCTCTCCTATAGGATGACCTTCAATATTCTTGAAAACATACCATAGGATCAAGAAGGATTTTTTCTTGGAAGGTCTTAGAACCGATGTTCAAACTTTTTTGTTTGAATGTGTGTTCTACCAACAGAATAAGGGAGAGTCAATCAAGACATCAAGTCTCCTACAAGCATTAGCTATACAAAGGAAACACTGGGAAGAAGTTTTAATGGATTTTATTACAGGATTACCCAAATCTGAAAGAAATATGGTCATCATGGTAGTAATGGATCGACTGACAAAGTATGCCCATTTTTCCTCTCTTTCTCATTCTTTTAAAGCATGTACAATAGGCACAAACTTCATGGAAATAGTTCAAAATCTACATGGAGTCCCCAAGATTATTGTAAGTGAAAGAGATCCAATTTTCATAGGAAATTTTTGAACTGAATTATTTTCTTTTTTGGGTACTCAATTGGCTCATAACTCATCTTATCATCCTCAATATGGTGGGAAAACAGAGATTGTGAATAGATGTATAGAATGATATATTTGTTTCTTTACATTTGATAAATAGACACAATGGGTCAAGTGGTTTCCCTTGGCGGAATGGTGGTACAACACATCCTTCCATACTTCATCAAAAATGTCTCCATTTCTGGCACTTTATAGATGTCATCCTCCATCCATCACATCACCCTTGAAAGGGACTGCAAAGGTTCAAGCTGTGGAGGACCACATAGGACACCAACAAGAGGTTCGCAAACTATTGAAGGACAATCTGGTTATGACACAAAATAGGATGAAACAACAAGCAGATCAACATTGCAATGAAAGGGAATTTTAAGTGGGGGGTTGGGTATTTCTGAGGCTGCAAATATACAAATAAATGTCCCTCAAGAAACAAAATAAGGACAATAAATTAGCACCCAAATATTTTGGCCCATATAAGGTTTTGCAAAGGATTAGAAGTATGACTTACAAATTAGAATTACCTTCATCTTCACATTTACATCCAGTCTTCCATGTTTCTTGCTTAAAGAAGGTAATCAACAACAAGATCCCAATCCAAATAGTTTTACCATAGATTTATGAAGAAGGTAAAATCATACTATAACCAGAAACAATCCTTGAAACAAGGATTAAACAGTTGAGAAATCAAGCAATTATTGAGTACCTCGTCAAATGGAATAACCTACCATTGGAAGAGGCAACATGGGAAGATGAGTTTTTCATACATAAACATTTGTTGTTAGTCAAGTGTTGAGGAAAACACTTGTTTGAAGGGTAGGGGCATGTTAATCCCTCGAAAAACCCCCCCAGGTTATGTATAAAACCCCTCAATAAGCCCTAGATATTGAATTATTACCATTCTAGTGTTATATTTATATGTCGGCTAGAACCCTTCATGGGACTCTTTCATTATAATTGTACCCTTTGTCTCCTATATATATGCCAAGGAGACCTAGTCTTAGGATCATGTCATCTCATCTCATATTGTATTCTGAATTGGATATATTGTAAAAGGATGTTTCCCCTTCGAAGTGCATTGTATTCATTGACTTTTTATCAATTTTAAGGCGTTGGATCATAACAAGATTCCTCCTCTTAATCCATTTTCCAACCCTAATAAATTAGATACAAAATGTGAACCTCAAGTTGTGTGGCTAGGAATAACAATCAACATCCTGCTTGGTTATCCCAAGATGCTTTCAACATACCTGGACAACAACATGACTTACCAAAACATCTTGAAATGTTGTTTCCTAAATTGGATCGAGATAAGTCTGGAAAACTTGAATATCATATTTTTTTTTTTATGTCAGCGATCAACTTAATGAATGTTCGACATGAATATGTCATATTTTGTCTTTTTCCTTACATATTTGGGAACAAATCTTCTACTTGTTATTTGAATTTAGCCATAGGATCTATGCTAGTTGGGATCACTTTGAAACAACATTCTTAACCAAATTTGGTGATGAAAGAACCTCGGGTTCCTTGGTATTAGAACTATCTAGAATGAAAATGGATGGAAAAGAGAGGATCAATTATTTTAATCAAATAATCACAACTATTCTTAATAAAATAACAAACACCCATACACCTACTATTGATGTGAAAACTAAATTTTATACTTCTTCTTTTCCTATTTCTATTGCCAGGTTTTTAAAAATAGCTGGAAAGAATACTTTGGCCAAAAACATTCAAGACGTTATCAATGTAGAAAAGGAAATGATAAGTCTTAAAGTGAATCTCTGTTTAAATGAAAATAAAACTACACCTACTATTAAAAAAACCAGTTTCATCAACTAAAACAACCACAAAAACAAAAGACAAAGAATTAATAGACATGGAAAGCCAATGGAGAATAGTAAAGACACTTTCAAATGAACTAGTCAATTTAAAGAAGAAGTTCGGTGAATTAAATTCAATGAAGAATCCATTCTTTGAAAATAAAAACTCAACACCCCCGAAAGCTCCTAAAACTAATGCAAATTTAGATCTAGAGGATTTTTCTGTGGATAATTTCTATAAAGCACACATGGTCAACCATTCAAAGAAAAGATGTCCTTAGTTCATTAACATGCTTGGAAAATTTATTTCTTCACCATCTTAGTCTAATGATTCTACCCAAGAAATTGAAGAGGCCATTGAAGAAATCGAAAAGGAAGAGGATGATACTAAGCGACAAGAACAAACAACAATGTTACTTTAGGATGTTTCACCCGGTGGATAGAATTAAGATGATGAAGTACTTGAGGAGGTATATACAACAACTCAAACTACACAAAATTATTATAGTTTGATTAAAGGAACCCCTTCCTCAACAAAAACACCTTCAACCCCTTCAATTCCCAAGAAAGTAGTCCATATCACTACAAAGAATTTAGTTGCCCCTGCTTTTGTCTCCAAATTGAAATACAATATTGTTGAGAATCCGAAGAATTCAAAAGTAAACATTAAAATTTTGAACTCTAAAATTTAAATCAAAAGAAGAAATTTATACTTAAACCTTTGATTGAACATGTTGAAAACAAACCAAAATTAGTTGTTGTAACTGAAAAACCAAATCTTCACCTAACACAACAAATACTAAACAAAATCCAATGGTTGATGCAATTATAATTGGGAAGAAAGTTGTTTCTCAAACTCCACTTTTAATGCTGAATTTTGACATTTTCATTAGGAATATTCATAATTTTCTAATCGATTTTGAAGCATCCTCAAATGTCTTGACATATTTTGTTTGCAAAAAAGTAAAGGTTGAACCTAGTAAATGCACCACACACATAATTCAACAAGACAAATTTGAAGTCAAAGTGATTGGTGAACTTGAAGATGTGTTGATTAGATTGGCCTGTAATCCAAAATTTCATCACATGATTGACAAAATTGTGGTGGATATCCTAGAGGATTATGATTTACTACTAAGTAGAGACTGGTCTAAAAAACTGGAAGGTTATTTTGCTACTGACTAGTCACATTTGTGGTTACCTTGAAAATGATAATAAAATAAGAGAATAATGAGATAAATACATGAAACATACGATTACTAATATTGAAGGAAAAAATGAACCTATTTGTTTTCAAATTTTGTGCTTGGAAACTATTTTTTGTAAATCAAATTTGGGAATTTCGATGAAAAAACATCACCTTTTTTTGGCAAACAGTTTAAACTCCTTCACTACATTCAAATTGATATACCCCACTATAAAATACTAGAGACAAATAATGGTAGGATTAATAACCTAGAAGTAAGTACTATAATTTGGAAATTGTATTTTGATGGCTCAAAATCATAAGAAGGAACGAGCATTGGTTGCATCCTAATTGATCCAACATGTAAAAATATTTTATTTTTTTGTAGATTGGAATTTGAAATCACTAAAAATACAATTAATTATGAATCCTACTGACTTAGAAGTACGCATTAACATTTGGAAATTGTATTTTGATGGCTCAAATTCATAGGAAGGAGCAGGTGTTCCTTGCATCCTAATTGATCCAACATGTAAACATATTTTTATTTCATGTAGATTAGAATTTGAATGCACTAACAATACAACTGAGTATGAAGCCTTTATTTAAGGACTCAAAAAAGCTATGCATTTATAAGTTAGATGCATCCAAGTTTTTGGTGACTCGGAGATTCTAGTGAGGAAAGTTAAAAATTCAATTCAATGCCACTCACCTCATTTAAAAAATAACCAACAGATATGGTGTTTGATTGAGAAATTTGAAGCATTTAATATAATTTCCATTTCTCAAACTAAAAATTCAAATGCAGATGCTTTGGTCAATGCTACTTTTTTCTTGAGTCCTTTAGATGGTTGTATTGTTGATCAATTTTGTGTTAAATTCATTGATAGGCCATATGCCCTACACAATTTCACAAACTGGAGGATTTTCAATGATGATCAATAGACTATTGATTTTCTAACCTATGAGGGGGCATTTTAGAATGTTATTATAGATTATGAAGAACATTTGAAAGCAATTGAAATACCACAGGGTGACATGAAATATTTGAAAACTAATGGTATTCCAAAAAATGTGGTTACCTTAGAAAATCGTGTTGATGTACAAGACATTTAAAAGACCAACCTATGTCAAAACATACAATTCGTCAATGCAGTATGAGGTGATCAATATGGGAGAAAAACGTGGATCGAAAAATATAAACTTGGGTTCATGTTGTACAAAAACAAAGAGACAAGTGCACATCAAATTGCAAAGATGTGTTAACTTGGAATTATGAATATCTAAAGACATGTGATATTAAAATAATTGAGTATACTATCTCAATGAAGAAAGAAACTAAACCTTTTTAGTAGAAACTTTGTAAAATTCATCCTTCATTAGCACCATTAATATCAAAAAGTATTCAAGAAGTTACTTGATGCCAAAATTATATTTCTTGTTCAACATCCGACCTAGGGATAATCTTGTGTTGGTTTGAAAGAAGAACGATGAGATTAGATTATGCATTGATTTCAAAAATTTTGAATCATGCATAAGAGAAAGATAACTATTTGATTCCTCAAATGGAAAAAATTCTTCAAATAGTTTTTGGCTCTAAAATGCTTTCATTGATGGATAATTTTTTTGAAAATAACCAAGTTTTTGTTTCTAAAGGATATAGACTAAAAACTACTTTTAACGCTAGATGGGGAACAATTGCATATAAAAGAATGTATTTTGGTCATATTAATGTAGGAGCTACATTACAAAGAGTAAGGGACATTTCCTTTAGAGGAATGATCAATCGAAGTATTGTTGTCTATTTAGGTGATGTTACTATATATTCCAAGAAACACTTTGATTATTTACAACATCTCAAATAGAGTTTTGAGAGATGCATAAAGTATGGTATCTCATTAAACCCTAAGAAAATCATTTTTGTAGTCACTTAAAGAAAGTTTCTTGAGAATTTTATTTCGAAAGACAATATATTGATAGACTTGGAAAGGACCAAAGATATAATTTAGATTTCCTTCCCCACAACAAAAAACCTATGCGGTCCTTTTCTGGAAAAATCAATTTTGTAAGAAGGTCCATTGCTTATTTTGCAGAAATTATTAAATCATTACATAAAATAAGGAAGAAGGATGCATAATTCACATGAGGTCCAATTGAAAAGGATTCTTCTGAAAAGGTAAAGTTTGTTGTTGTTGTTTCTCCATATTTAAGCAACCCTAATTTTAAAGAAGACTTCTTTATATATACATTTTCTTTAGGTAATTTCCTTATTGTTGTATTTACCTAAAAAGATTTAGAAGGGAATGAATTTGCAATCTCATTCATCAGCATAGGGCTACAAGGATTTGAATTGAATTATCCAACAATATACAAATATTCTTATGTCACCGGTTAAGGCTATAAACATATTTAGACCATATATCCTTAGGAACCACATAAAAGTTATTGTCCCTCACCCAATTGTAAGATCATTATTGATCCAAAAGGAGCTTTGGAAGAGAAGGGGCAATTGGATGACAATAATATAAGAATATGATCTTGAAATTAAACCCACAACTATTGTCAAAGGTCAAGGCCTTTGAAAATTGGTTGTTGAAGCCCAATATCATATTTAGAAAGAAGAAGGATGGGAAAATGAAATCATTGTCTAACCTAATAAGGTATTGTACATTCCAACAATATTAATTCATGGTATTATGACATTATATGCGCCATGGATTAAGTTCCACTTATCTTGATTCAAAGAAAATGAGATATTTGAGGCTTAAATCCACTCATTATCAATTGGTCAATGGTGTACTACTATGAAACAATTGTGATGGAGTATTGCTAAGATGCTTGGAAGTAGATAATGCTAAAAAGGTCTTAAAATATTTGCACGATGGACCAACCAATGGACATTTTTTTGGAGAGATCGCATCCCATAAGATATGATGATATGGTTTTTTAGTGACCTACACCTTTTAGAGATGCTCATGTGTATGTTAGAAAGTGTAAGGTCTATCAGTTATGTTCTAGAATAGATAAAAATCCAACTATTACTTTGTAGCTAGTTACAATTGGTATACCTTTCAAGCAATGAGGATTAGACATTATTGGAGAAATCAATCCTAATTCTACAAAGAAACACAAGTATATATTAATAACTATGGATTATTTCACCAGATGAATAGAATCCATTCCTTTGACACACATGAAAGAAATTGTATCCATACAATTTCTGGAACAACATTTGATAACCAAGTTTTCCATTCCTTATGTTCTAGTGTTTGATAATGCATCATATTCTTCTTCATTAAAATTGACTATATCTTAATCTGCATCATATTTCTCTTCATTAAATTTACATTAGAAAAGGGAATCTATTAGGGGCCTAACCTCCCTAACCCCCTAAGTAGATATATTACTATGTATTTCTATGTATGGAGTCCATCACTAGTAAATAAGGCCCATGTAGTAGTGTGAACAAAATTATTGTAAGAAGGATTACTAGAAGGTTGTTCCTACTAGAAAGTTCCTTCTCTAGAATGTTCTCAGGAGATAGAAAGTACCATATAAACATATATAAGCATTGTAAAAGATGTCTCGAAAATCATTTGTAATCTAAGCTATTCTCTATTAGAGGTTTCCCCCTCGAAGAGGCAAGTGAACATTGCTTCCATATCAATAAAGGTATAATATTCTAGTTCATATTGTTTATTGTGTTTGCAATTCTATTTATTTCAGCAATATATATGAGTAATATCTATAATTTATGCTTTGAATATTTATGATTGGAACATCACAAGTAGTATCAGAGCACTTTCATGGCACTCTTTTCAAGCAATTTTTTTCCAATCTAGAGATGTGTTCCAACATCTATAAAGAGCATAGAGATATTTCGTTCAACGGGTAAACTTGCAGTTGGGGAAGCATACACACAGGAAATACAAGAGGTTTCACCTAGTTGGAAACACTTGTAACCCTTATTGGTACCCCTCTGAGTAGTACCACAACAAAGAGCACATGTATATGGAATTTTCACTTCCACATACCCTCAAGTATATCAAAAGTATTATACATGTCCTGAAACCAACTTTAGATTAGATTTTTGACCTCTTGAATGCTATAGTGGCATTGAGAACAACATCCAAGAATATTACTCTTAAGTAGTTAGGTAATCAGGTAGTATTATTGAGGGTATGGTTGAGCCTCCTTATTTATAACCCTGAGATATTGGTCCAAGTACTACTATTGGACCCCGCATGTATATCAGCGAGTTATAGCACAAGGAACTCCCTTGTTCTTAGGACCCTTGAATCCCTAGTCCTTGCTACCAATCCGGGAAAGTTATAAAACATGGATTCGTATTGAAAAAATGAGCAGTCAGTCAATGGAAACCTTGTTCTTTCTAATCGTGAGGGAAATTCCTACATAATCTTCAATATTAAGAATTTGAGCATTCTATTAGTCCAGTATTCATTAGGCTAGAGTATAACTCTGCAAGAGTAAAAAAAAAGAGTATAAATCGGTCCCATCGACACCCTTATTTGGGACCTATCTCAACAGACTCCTTGTGTCGTACTAATCGTAGTGGTCCACATCTCCTGTAATCCTTTATTTTTGTGGACCCACTTGCCATATTACCAACGGACCATCTTAATAGCCCCAGAAAACTACATTGATTACATTGGTACAACTCTCCAGTAAGTTTTTTTGTGTGGACCTGTTAGCCCCACCCTCCAATGAAAAAAATTATTATGATCCCCGTCTAGATGGCTACCCGAAACCCAAAATATGGCACCCGTGTTACTCTCTTTGAAACTTTGTGAGATGAGTTGCAAAGCAAATTCGAGCAAACTCAAGTTGTTAACTTTGCTATAGTTAATACCAAGCTCAACAAACTGGAAGCACTCCTTGAATAGTTGTTCTAATTTATTATGATATTTGAGGCAAATCAATTCAAGGAACAATCATTCCACCAGGAGGGAGTTGAATAATCCATATCCATGGGGCCTCACTCTAATCTGTTTGTTCGTAATCTAGAAATTCCTAAGGTGGATGTGAATAATATTGATGGATCTGACCCCACTAGCTAGGTCACTCAAATGAAACAATATGTTTCATTGCATGGCATCATCAATGACTTAATGAAATTTCATGTGGGTGTCTTGTATTTAGACCATGAGCACTGGAAATGGTGACAATGGCGTAAGAATTCCCACAGAGGATATATTGCTTGGACTCAATTTGTAGTAGATCTCTATGAACGTTTTTAACTTGAAACTCATCATTTGGGCTTCTTAACCAAGCTTAAAAAATCAAGTATATTTGAAGACTACATCTTTGCTTTTGAGCAACTTGCTTTCTTCACTGAAGGCATGTATGATATCTTCTTTCGAGAATGCTTTATTACTGGTTTGAAGGAAGAAATTTGTGCCCAAGTCTTAATGGCTTTCCCTACCACTTGGCTCACAACAACTCAATGATACGGGGAGCACAATAGGTTGTAAATGCTAAAATTAAGAAAGCATCCTTTATTCCTTGTCCCACCAATCCCTCTCCTCCTCTCAAGATCCACAAATTAATCTATGATGAAATGGAAAAAATGTCAACATAAAGGCCTTTTCTACAATTGTGATGAAAAATATTTCCCTGTGCACAATTGTAAGGAGCAGAAACTGTTTATGTCCACTCCAGAGCACATTTCAAAAGATGATGGTGATGCTCTCCCTCAAGAACCTCTACCTCGGCCAGATGATGGTCTTCCTCCCTTTAATGAACCAGATGTGTAACCCTAAATCTCCCTACATGCCTTGACTAGTATTTCAACTCCCCAAACCCCTAAATTAATTAGCTACATCAATCATCATAAATTCATTATCCTAATTGACAGTGGTAGCACCCATAACTTTATTCACCACCAAGTCACCCAAAAGACACATTGCTACATCCATGCAATGAACAACTTTTATATCATGATTGCTAATGGGGGTTCCATGAAATGTGGGGGTTGTTGTGAAAATGTGTTCCTTCAAATTGGTGATTATTCTTTGAAATCCCACATGTTTTCCATTGAAATAGATGGTTATGACATTTTTTTTGGAATTGAATGATTATGCACACTTGGCCCTATCACCATGGATTTCAAGGATTTATACTTGAGCTTCCAAAAGGAAAGGCAATGCTACACCTTCCAAGGAATCAGAACAGGTTCTCCTAAGATAATCATCTCACATCGTATGGAAAAACTCCTTTAAAGGGGACATTCTCACATTATCGTCTAATTACTTGCCATTCAAGCCTTCAAGACCCCTTCCCAACCCATCCATCCTGACATGAAGTTAGTCTTAACCAAACACCAATCAATTTTTGAAACCCCCTAAGGCCTCCCACCCTCTCGTGGTACACATGATCATTCTATTCCACTCTATTAAAAACTGAGAGAGAAATAGCACAACAAGAAAGTATGCATGCAACACCAATATTTATCATGGAAACCCTTAATTGGAAGAACCAACACCTTCACTTTAGGCTACTTATGATAATGGAGTTCTCAAGCCATTAAATAGGCTTCATCAATTACAACCCTAATTATTTTACCAAAATTATATCACAATGCAAATACATGCATGGTGTGGAGATAGTCATGCAAATACATCCATGGAGTGGAGATATCCATGCAAAGACATGCATGGTGTGGAAATATCCATGCAATTACATCCATGGAGTGGAGACATCCATGCAAAGGCATTCATGGTGTGGAGATAGACATGCAAATACATGAATGGTGTGGAGATATCCATGCAAAGACTCACATTAAATACCATGGGTTACCCAATACCATGGGCCTGTAAACCACTAATAGTAAAACCCATAATGATCAAATCAACGACTCTATCACTGATTCAATATTGACCCAACATTCCCCCCTTTAAACTTTAATTAGGATAAACACCTACCCCCCTCAAAGTTTATAAACCGGGTATCAGGAATACAACATGACCCCCTATCACCTGGGTCTATGTCTAGACTTTATACCAGTGAACCATTAAACCAATGGTGTGCATGCCTAAATAGGTCTTACAACCATATGTTCATTTACATGTGATAAAATCCAACTCCATAAAAATAACTACAATTATATGTCTGAGCATGTGATGCTATGAAACATCAACCTATTTCATTGCAAGCATACCTCTTGATCCAAATATAATTACATAGACCAATTACTTATCTTAACATTGTATGCTTGAGCACATGATGTAAGAAGCATCTACCAACTTCTTTACCAGCATCCCTCCTTGCTCCAAATACAGTCAGACAAAGTACTCATTCACCGAGTACTTCTTCCTTAATTCACCTCCACCTATGCTCCATGTCGATCCTCTACATGCTTAAGAAAATGATGCAAGAAGAGTCTACCAACTTCTTTACCAGCATCCCTCCCTGCTCCAAATATAGTGATCCAAAGCGCTCATTCATCAAAGTACTTCATCCTCAATGCGCTTATACCTATCCTCCACATCAATCCATTGTATCATTCACCATGGTTCATAAACCCATGAACCATCACTTCAATTTGTGTGCATATATCTCTTCCACATGTCACTCACCTTACCAATAATTTCATAAGCATAGATATCAGCAGTATACCTCTCTCATCGGAGATTCAAGCTCTGCACAACTTTGATACCATGTTAAAAACTGAGAGAGAAACAACACAACAAGATAGTATGCACATAGAGCCAATATTTATCTTGGAAACTCTTAACCGAGAGAACTAGCACCTCCGCTTGAGGCTATATCTTACAATGTAGTTCTCAAGCCATTAAATAGAATTCATCAATTACAAACCTAATTCTTTTACCATAATTAGATTACAATGCAAAGACATTCATGGCGTGGAGATATCCATGCAAATACATCTATGGATTGGAGATATCCATGTGAATACATGCATGGTGTGAAGATAACCATGCAGACACATCCATGGAGTGGATATAGCCATGCAAAGACATGCAAAGGCATGCACGGTATGGAGATAGCCATGCAAAGACACGCAAAATCATGCATGGTGTGGAGATAGCCATTCAAAGACTCACATTAAATACCATGGGAAAATACCATGAGTTACCCAATACCATGGACCTGTAAACCATTAATGGTAAACCCAACAATGATTGAATCGGGACTGAGTCAATATTAACCCAACACACTCATCCCTGGTAGCCTCCCACCTAATGTTCGCTCTTATCGCTTCCCTTTTTCTAGAAAAAAAAAATGAAAAGATTGTTCAAGAATTGTTAGTTATGGGTGTCATATACCCTAGTACCAATCTTTATTCATCCCCTACTGTCATGGTACTAAAAAAAAAGGCACTTGGCACATGTGTTTTGATTGTTGTGCTCTCAACCAAATCACCATCAAAGACAAGTTTCCCATTCCAAACATTGATGATCTTTTGGACAAACTTAAAGGTGCTCATTTTTTTTATATAACTTGATCTTCATTCAAGCTATCACCAAATTAATATGAAGGAGGATGATATTCCCAAAACTCATTTTCTAGCCCACTTATGAAGGCCATTATGCGTTCTTGGTGATGCACTTTGGCCTTTGTAATGTGCCATCTTCCTTCCAGAGTCTCATGGATCACATCTTTCAACCCCTTCTATGTCATTTTTTCCTTTTTTTATGACATACTAAACTACAATAAGACTTGGCAGGCCCATGTTATGCATGTGGATTTGGTCTTACAACTATTGTCTCATCACCAACTCTTTCTCTAAAGTTCCAAATGTGCATTTGGTGTCTCAGAAGTAGAATATTTGGGCCATATTTTTAGTGAGTATGGTGTACAAGTGGACCCAAAGAAAATTGAAGCAATGAAGGATTACCCTCATCTTATTACTCTTAAAAGTTTACAAGGTTGTATAGGTCTAATGGGGTACTACAAAAAGTTCATCTAGAACTATGGAAAATTTTTCGTTCCCCTCACTACCTTACTTAAGAAAAATAATTTCAGTTGGAATGCAACCGTTGTTGGGTATGTGTGTTACATAAAAATCCCCCTATGGATGGGTGGATCTTTCCTTGGATTATAGACCCCTAATACCGAGACAGAAAGATGCAAATGGACACTAACATCCCTTTGAGATTTTCTTAACAAGTTGAAAAGAGAGAAGGAGGAAAGGTGGTCATACCTATTTCCGGTGTTCGTCCTTGCCGCTCCAATTTGAGCTTGATCTCCAAACTCGTTCACATAGCTTGATACCTACAAACCATGGACAACAAAGAGACACAAGGAAACTCCTACTCTAGCATACTAGATTAAACAAATTCATCTACAATAGACAAGCATATGTAAAGATACATAAACTAGAAGGAAATAGTCCAAGCATATATTAATGAGAACATTAAAAAGACACTTACAATCTCTAGATGCAGTTGCAGCAGCCTCTCCAAGTACTCCTCATCCATCCCTTGTACGATGCTCCCAAGATCATAAGTTTGATGCGCAAAAGCTTCCTCCCAAGATCATAAGTTCGATACCTCTAATATGCCTTCCTTCTCCATGGAAAGCCCTAATTATATAGGATTTGGAGGCTCAACCACCATGGAGAGTATTACTCATCAGATCCACTAAAATGGGATCTCTGAGATATTTAGGGAGAAAATATCTCTTAAGGATTTTAGGGAGGAAATATCTCTCAAGGATTTTAAGGAGGAAATATTTCAACCATCCTTGAGATCCTCAACCTCCCCTAAAAAATAGGAAACCAAATGTGAGGTGGATTCTCACACTAAATTAATTTCATTTTCATGAATATTAATAATTAATTCATGTGCACATAGTATTTTGACCTTCATATAATATATTTCTCCTCCACATTAACTAGGGATTGTGACATATGTTATTTCATGGTGTCGAGGTGTATGCGACACTTAGCAAGCTGCATATGACACTTTTATGACACGTGTGACACTTAGGGCGAGGTACCTAGGTTTGGAAATTTTATATGTAACAGTATGCCCACTAAAGTGTGAGGTTAGAAGAGAAACTGATGGTCGAAACACTTTACAATTCTTCAATGCAAGGGCGTGGAGTTGGAGAACCTGGAAGAAGTTGCAAACAACCATCAAATAGTATTAATATATGTTCAATTTTTGAGACAGACATACCTATGCTCAGAATACGAGATGACAAAATGCACGGTCGTCGACCAATACACTGCGGATCCATGAACAATATTGACTAAGGATATGACCACCAAAGATACAATGTGGATCCATACCTCCATGACATGAACTGATCGTAGCCATGAAAAATACACAGTGGAGCTACGAGATGATAAAACATAGCCACAGACCAATATAACGTGGATCTATGCGACAATATATATATATATATCAGCATGCTCAAATGATCTCCTTCGCAGCTTGGGAAAAGCAGATAACAGAGTGAATGCTCAACCTAGGGTCTTCGTCCCAATCCCGATGTGGTACGAATATAGCCATGTGAATAGATGTTTTGATGTTGAACATGGTAGAAACCACTTGATTACTGGTCATTTAGGTAAATCGTTAACAAGTGTGAGGGAAATCACCAGTGATGTCAATGACTCCCAAGGTACCCTAGTAAAATCCAACAAACGTAAATAAATGAGTTGAAGTCAAACATTCATGGAATCATCTGATCATAGGTCAATGATGTAAACCTATTGTCAGAGGTGAGGAGGCCTGCCATTGAGGTATGCAGGTCTCGAGTTACTAGTTGGTTTCTAAGTCTAATTCATGAATGATTTGTTGAAGTCGACAGGAAAAGACTCATCGAAGGAGGGCATTGATGTATCCCCCATCATCGACACGAAACTGACACATGAAAGTGATGTAATATGGTGAATCAAATGAGTATGGACCAACACAGAAAATGGAAACTGGAAATACTACAGATGGATGGTTTGAAGGGAAACTTCCCTTGAACATGATGAGGCATGACAACTGACTTGGAAACATTAACGAGACAAGTACCAAGAATGTAATGTGACGACAATAAGAGCACTCTTCAACTGGACGAAAAAGTATGGCTACACATGGAATTGGTATAACTCAAAGACAAGCGGATTACCCAACTATAAGACGAGACGCAAACAGGTTCCATGTTCAAGGGCAACAAAAGCTTCCATACAGGATTCTCAAAAACTTAACCCACTTCCTTCAATTTTTCCCCCACCCAGATAGATAAGTACCTCTTTTTCATTTAACGAGCTTGAGGAGGGTAACACATGCTCAATATAACTCACCTTCGGTAAGTTCCTCTTCATTTGTTTAACAAACTGGAAGAAGTAAGGGTTCATTCCCAGATGGGCCCTTCAATGTGTAGTTTAGCGAGTCCAAAGAAGGAAAACTCAGTGGTTTTTCATGTTTAGAGAGTCTAAAAAGAACTTAAAGGTGACTCTAGGGTTGTAATTTTTCGTGATGTTTAGTCTCTGATGTCTGAAAAAGTATAAAATGATATGACGGAGAACTCTTCTAATCATGCTTGATTAGAGTGTTCCTTTTTTTGTAATTTGTCTCACAAGGCCGAAAAAGAGATAAACTATCACCTGAAAGACACCCTTTCAAACCTTTTCACGAGTGTGAAAGGAAGCAAGATCACTCGGCAATCTTTTAATGTTTAGAGAGTCTAAAAAGAGCTTAAAGGAGACTCCAGGGGGTTCTTTTTTCGTATAACCTTTACAAGTCTGAAAAAGGTGATAAAATTATACTTGGTTGCATTCCCATGTATTTACGAGCACAAGAAAGAACAAATACTAAGCTCGGTATTGGTTTCATTGTTAGACAAGCTTGAAACAAAATTAAACTATGATTGTAATTTCCCAACGTAATTTCCAAAGGTAGATGGAGAAAAAGGATAAGGGCGAATGAAAGGAAGGTCTGAATGTGAGACCTAACGAAAGACTTGACTCGACATCTACGAGATCTAGCTAAAGTCTTGACTCGATATCTACAAGATATAGTTGAAAAGACTCGACTGAATGGGAGAGGTGATCGTTTCATGTTTTAACGAGCTTGCCACAGAGAAGCAAAACTATGCTCAAGACTCCGAGTTCAATCCCCAGATTTTTGTTTCATTTTTTAATGATCTTGCTACAGAGAGGAAAAATATGCTCAAGACCTATGTTTGATCATGGCTTCCAAGAGGACAATTCTCTGGAAGGAATACATGTCAAGGGACAAACGTCAACTATGGATTCCATGAGATCTTCGCTAGATGGAAGAAAAATACTCTGAAAGGAACACATGTCGACAACCTTGATAAGGGTAGGGAGATCTATCTCTAATAGCCATATTGAAGAGATGGCTATGTCAACTATCGGATCTAAGTCAGAAGAAGGGATAGATTCCCTCTCGTGCGGGGTTGAACGCATGGAGCAGATCGTTACATAATTGACCTGTGGTGGGGTGGACATCGGTGGCATGTATGGACCGTTCAAGGAAGGTAAATGGTTGACCATCAGAGGAGGGTCAATGAATGAAAGTTGGTTGATCATTACTATGTTTCTCTTGTGAGGGAAACATATCACTCAAAAGGAAGTGGACAAAAAATCTCTCATAACATAGACATAGTCTCACCCGAGGAGTAGGTTAAATTCCAAGGGGTCATGAACTACCATCACATTGGCGTAGACTATTTTTCCTCCCAAAGTAACTAGAAACTAAGGAAGGATCCCTAAAGGTCGACTAACTCTTATGCTAAAGGTCAACAGATTCTGAGTCATGGGTGCAAGATGTGGGGAACCAAAATTTTGCCAAGCATTCATGGATAAGATGCTAAAAGAAGCACCTTCATCTATTACAGTGTTAGGAATATTCCTATCACAAAATTGTATGGTGATTTGGAAAGGCACATAAGAAGGAAGACGGGGTTCTGTCAAATGATTCCAATTAATAGAAATCATTTGATTGCTTGAAGGGGGTGCCATCGGGACGGGCAGAGTGCCCCCTTGTCTGGATGAATCAATATTAATGAGGTAGACCTAAGTGACATCCTCACTCTTTGAATGAGGAGTGGGATCGATCGATGATGGAACTGGATCGACCACTTTGTTTACACTCTTCAAGGGAGGAGTGGGATCGATTGATGATGGAACTGGATCGACCACTTTGGCACTCCTCAAAGGAGGAGTGGGATCGATCGATGATGGAACTGGATCAGTCACTTTGGCACTCCTCAAGAGAGAAGTGGGATCAATCAATGACGGAACTGGATCGACAACTTTAGCACTTTTCAGATAAAGAGTGGGGTTGTTCAATGATGGAACTGGATCAGTCACTTCGGTTAGTGGTTCAATCAAGGATGAAACCAGATTGACCACCTGATCAACCGGACTGACTGGGGATGGAACCGGATTGACCAGTCCATCAACTAACGACGGGTTGGGATAAATCTTATGATAACCAATTGGAAGTTGAATATTTTCCAAAATATAAGAAGCCTCATCCATACGAGGGAAAAGGTGAGAGTAATGATCATCTTCGCATAACAAGCAAGAAAATTTTACAGTTCTCTTCTTCTTACCAACCTTAATGTCACTCGCTGATAGGGTGTCACCAGCATGTTCAGCAAGAGCTGATGATGTGGAAGACCACATTTCTAAGACCTTGGGGAGACTAGGGCAATCCCTCAGAAAGTGGTTGCCCTTACAAATCCTGCAAGGGAATTTGGGTTTCGGATTCTTCGTTTTAGACTTGTCAACTTTATCAACACTTCCAGTACAATTAACAATAGTTGGTGGCTTGGATCCAACATGACCTAATACAATTGGCGGCTTGGTATCTTTTTTATTCTTCTTCTTCTTCCCCTTTCATTTCTTCTTCTTCTTATCAACCTAGCTACTTGCTTTAGATCTTTCACTAAGCGAAGAAGGAGAAAGGGGAGGAGACTTGATGGGTGAAGAAGGTGAAAGGTCGACATGAGGTTGATTTTTGGGTGGTGTGCTTATATCTGAAGCATTAGGTGCATTCAAAGCATTGGGAAAAGTCGAGATTATCGGAGTGGGGAACAACCAAACTGGTAACCCGATGGTGAGTCTCGGAAGACTCATTGTGGCAACGCATGGAGGATCAACATTTCCAAAAGAAGGAAAGGCGAAAGGTTTCTTGGGAAAAGGGGTTCCTTCATTGGTACTCCCAGGAATTGACGCCATTGATACTGACTCGACCCAAGGTTCACTAAGGAAAACAAACAGCACACACTACAAATCTAAGAAGCAAACAATGAAACAAACCTTCCCATAATGAAACCACTAGTTGGTTATGAAATCCAATGTCATGATATTGATAAGGAAGGGGTTGGGATAGAGCGGGTGGATCAGTTAGGTTGGCGACTTGCTTAACAGAATTATGCCTTGGTGTAAGTTCCCACACGATTTTACCCGTGGGTATACCCTCCAAGGAGCCTGAGTGAGTTTGACCAATGTTTGACCCAAGTACAACAAAGACTCCCCTTCATCGTCATCTTGAGTATCAACACTACATATATAGGCCACTAAGGTTACCAACTCGCAGTCAACCTCCGGGCGGGTACAGTTGACAGTCGGGAAGGAACGTATGGGCAGGATAACAAATCCAAAATTCTTCAAGAGAACTGAAGACAAGTGGACTGGAATACTATGGAGAACCCCGAATGGATCTGGGATTCACGAAGCTCCGAGACCAAATGAAACTAGTCGTTTCTCAGGAATAACCCCCAATATGTGATCTTTCTGCTACATGGGTTAAGCGTCGGAGGGGAAATCTTCATTTCTCTCTCGCACGCGACCTCGTGTTTAACCCATGTGTGAGAGGGGGATCCTAGCTATGCCTATATGAACAATTATATTTACCGCTCCCTAGCACAAGATTCTATGTTTGTCTGATGGCTTTGGAAAGTTATTCTCACAACCTATTCCAAAGCCCTACACTTGCTAATGTAGGTTCGCTACCAGAAAATATAAAAGTGTCTGATCAATTTTATAAGCGCTTCATTTTAGGGATGTTGTTTACTTAAGGGCACGAAAGAAAAACTGATGATGTTGTAGACTCGACTCCAAAAGAATGCAGAAAAAATGAGATGCCTTTTTTTTTCTTCAATGAATCCTACATATAGGATGGAGAATAGGTTCAACTTTCTTCAACAAAAACACCCAATTCCCAAATGCAATCTTATAAATGTAACCTATTTATCTACACTACCCAAAAGAAATAATGCAATTATCTTCTTTGTTTGATTCTAATATCTAACGAAAGCAAAAGCAAATCCTTTAACACTCCATTACTTTCAATCAAAATGAAAGAGTCAAATGCAGATACAAAAGACACGAAGCAAAAAGTATTTCAAACAAAGCATGCACTCACAGGATAATGGGAATTGAATGAAGATAACTCACTCAATCAAGGACTCGACAATCGACAAGAATTCAAGGAATACAAGAAATTTCAGAGAAGAATCCAAACACTGATAACGAGAAAGAGAAATCACTCCACTGTCTTGAAAAAATGAGCAGCATAAAGGAGAAATCCAAGCTAGATTGTGGTCAGCATAAAGTCTCAAATCATTCAAAAAGGAAAATTTTGAAAAGTAACTTACTACCAACAAACCTTTGCAGACCTTTTCAATCAATCAGATAACCAAAAACTTTGCAAGATTCAAACCAAACCAAGAAAAAGTTTGCAAGTTCGAACAAGACAAAAAAATAAGTGATAAGAACCAACTCTTCAACCCAAACAAAGCCACAAGCCAAAGTATAGACTCTGGGCAAAAATCTCTGCAAGATAGACTGAGAAAAACTGAGCAGAAAATGGAAGAAATCACCAAAAAAGGGAAGAAATCACCAAAAAAAGGGTACAGTGCATTGTAGTACTCTGATATACACTACAAGGGAGCGTTGATTACAGAGCAATGCCCTGATATACACTCTAGGGGAGAACCACCTTTCCGAGAAACTCAGAACAGAGGCTAAAAACTCAGAAAATTTCACACAGAATTCCCAGAATTTTGTGAAATTGTCAATGAAGAGGGGAGAAAGGAAATAGATCAAGAACAAACAATAAAAATGATCTAAAAGTGGGAAAAAGGCGGATATGATCCAAGTAAATACAAATCAATTTCCTTCCCTGATGGAATCTCCAATTTCTGTTACAGAAAAATCCCCCTGTGGACAGGTGGATCTTCCCTCGGATTCTAGACCCCTAATATCGAGACAGAAAGATGCAAATGGACACTAACATCCCTTTGAGATTTTCTTAACTAGTTGAAAAGAGAGAAGGGCGAAAGGTGGTTGTACCTATTTCTGGTGTTTGTCCTCTCCACTCCAATTTGATCTTGATCTCCAAACTCATTCACACAGCTTGATACCTGCAAACCACAGACAGCAAAGAGACACAAGGAAACTCCTACTCTAGCATACTAGATTAAACAAATTCATCTACAGTAGACAAGCATATGTAAAGATACATAAACTAGAAGGAAACATGCCAAGCATGTATTAATGAGAACATTAAAAAGACACTAACAATTTGTAGATGCAGTTGCAACAGCCTCTCCAAGTCCTCCTCGTCCAGCCCTTGCACGATGCTCCCAAGATCATAAGTTTGATGCCCAAAAGCTTCCTCCCAAGATCATAAGTTTGATACCTCTAATATGCCTTTCTTCTCCATGGAAAGCCCTAATTATATAGGATTTGGAGGCTCAACCACCATGGAGAGGATTACTCATCAGATCCACTAAAATGGGATCTCCAAGATATTTAGGGAGAAAATATATCTTAAGGATTTTAGAGAGGAAATATCTCTAAAGGATTTTAAGCAGGAAATATTTCAACCATGCATGAGATCCTCAACCTCCCCTAAAAAATAGGAAACCAAATGTGAGGTGGATTCTCACACTAAATTAATTTCATTTTCATGAATATTAATAATTAATTCATGTGCACATAGTATTTTGACCTTCATATAATATATTTCTCCTCCACATTGAGTAAGGATTGTGACATATGTTATTTCATGGTGTCGAGGTGTATGCGACACTTAGGAAGGTGCATATGACACTTTTACGAAACTTGTGACACTTAGGGCGAGCTAACTAGGTGTGGAAATTTGATGTGTTATATTCTTTGCATGTGTGGGGGGGGTGTGTCAGATTCGACAACTATTTTGTTATTTTTAGCGGTTTTCTAAATTAATCTCAGATTAAGGGATTAGGGTTTTGGTAGCTACGGAATACCCAAAATATTGTATATATTGTATTGTGAATGGTGAAATTAATACAATGAAGAGTTGAAATGTGTGGCACCAAGGAAGGATGTTTTTCTCTCGGTTAAGGGTTTTCAACGTAAATATCTGTGTATTGTGTGTATGAGCCATCGATTAATTTTTGTTTTTGCTTAAGAATATGTATGTATTGATTTACTTTACAGGTTTAAAACTGGCAACCACAAATCAAGACTTCTGGGACTTGAAGGATGTTATGTGTACAACCCTATTACTTTCTCTATATGAATTCATAAGACTTTTGTGTTGGAATTTGATGCCTCGGGAAAAGGAATAGGCACAGTTCTCATGCAAGAAGGTAGATCGTTGGCCTTTACTATTAAACAACTTTGTGAATGACACTTGGGAAAATCTACCTATGAAAAAGAAATGTTGATCATTTTTCATGTGATAGATATATGGCATCCCTATTTACTTGGGAAACATTTCCAGATTAACATTGATCGCCATAGCCTCGAATACTTTTTGCAACAAAGGATTTCATCTCTTAAACAACAAAATTGGGTTACCAAAATTCTAGGCTATGATTATGAGATCATTTATAAAAAGGGAAAGGATTATGTGGTAGCCAATGCTCTTTCTAGAAAATATGAATATGAAGGGTCCCTCTTTTCACTCTCCTTCATTGTAGTTGATTGGGTGAATGAATTTTTTAATGAATGGTTCACAAATCCCAAGATTGTTTTTCTGATCCAACAACTTCAACATGATTCTAATGCATCTCTAGGTTACACTTAGCACAATGAAGAGCTCCTCTATAAAGAGAATTTGTATTTGATCAAGTAGTCCAATTTTAAATCAACCATGCTATCTTAGCTCCATATATTACCAACAACAGGTCATTGTGGTTTTCATAAAACATATGAACAAATCAAACATTCATTCTTTTGAGAAGGCGTGAATATGGGGATCTACAATTTTGTGGTTGAATGTGATATTTTCCAACAACACAAGGAAGAAACAATGAAAAATCCTTGTGCACTACAACCTTTACCTATTCCTATTGTTTTATGGACAGACATTTCTATGGACTTCAATGTGGGGTTACCCAAATCTAGCAATTAATATGTCATCATGGTTGTGGTTGATCATCTTTCCAAATATGCTCATTTTTGTGCCCTCCAACACCCCTTTAAAGTCTCCATGGTCGCTCAATTATTTATGGACAACAACTTCAAACTACATGGTATGCCACAATCTATTATCACGAACCATGATCCCACTTTCACTAGCAACTTCTAGCAGAAATTGTTCAAGCTCCAAGGAACTCAGTTGAATTTTAGCATTTCCTATCACCCCCGGACTGATGGTTAAGATGAAGTTGTCAACAAGTGTTTGGAAACATATTTTAGGTGCTTCAATTTTGAATGACAATCCCAACGGGTTCAATGGTTAACCCTAGTAGAATGGTGGTATAATAAAACTTTTCATGGTGCCACTCACATGACCCCCTATGAGGTGGTCTATGGCCAAAATCCCCCCTCGGTATTATCTTACTTACCAGGTGTCTCCAAAGTATAAGAGGTCAAAAAAAACCCTTACATCTTGGTCTAACATTCTCTTTTCTCTCAAAGATAATTTGGTCATGGATCAGAATCGATTGAAGCAACATATTGATTAACATCACTTTGAATGTCATTTTGAAGAAGGGGATCAGATGTTCCTTCATCTATAGTTGTATAAGCAGGCCTCCATCAAAGAACACCACCACTGGAAGATCTCTCCTAAGTTTTATGGCCTTTATAATATCCTCAAGTGTGTTGAGCCAATGGATTACAAATTAAAACATCCAAGCCACTCTAAGATCCATCATGTCTTCCATGTCTCCTACTTAAATAAAGTGGTTGGATCCAATTGTCATGTTCAAATGAGTCTTCCTAAATTGGATGAATAAGGTTCTATTTGGTTGTATCCAGAAGTTGTCCTTGACAAACGAGAATGTTGTATACACTAGTGCATTATCCAGAAAGTTTTACTAGAATGGAAGAACACATAGCCAGAGGATGCCAAATGGGAACCAATAGCCATTCTACAGTATTTTCCCCATCTCCATCCTTGAGGACAAGGATGATTTTTAAGGGGGAAGGCATGTTAGGGTCCTAACCCCCTAAGTAGATATATTACTATGTATTTCTATGTATGGAGGCTGTGACTAGTAAACAAGGCACATGTAGTAGTGTGAACACAATTATTGTAAGAAGGCTTACTAGAAAGTTCCTTCTCTAGAATGTTCTTAGTGGATATCAAGCAATATATAAATACATATAAGAATTGTAAAATATGTCTTGGAAATCATTTTTAATTTGAGCTCTGCTCTGCTAGAGGTTTCCCCCTTGAAGAGACAAGTGAACATTGTGTCTACATCAATAAAGGTATAATATTCTAGTTCATATTGTTTATTGTGTTTGAAATTCTATTTCTTTCAACAATAGAACTAAGTAATATATGTAATTTATTCTTTGAATGTTTCTAATTGGCACATCACAGAATCATTATTTTTTATTCAACCAATTATTATCCTCAAGGAATGGGGTTGTTGAGTCTACAAATAACAATTGCATTTGAATTCTTAAAAGGACTAGTTGATTATCATTAAAATTGTCACAATGCTCTCCCAAATTCCCTTTGGGTAGATCAAGTCACACCCAAAGCCACCTTAGGTACATCTCCTTATTTCCTTGTGTATGGTAAAGGAGCCATCCTTCCATTGAACATTTTCTTTCATTCTCTCAAACTATCTTAGTCTTCAAGAGGGCATAATTCCTCATCTTTCTAAAACAAAATTGACACTCTACTCAAATTAGAAGAGGAGTGTGAGGAAAAAAAACATAAATTTGTAGCCCATTTATAGAGTGTTAAACATTAGTTTGACAAACAATCCTTTGAGAATAAGAATTTTGAAATAGGAGACTTGGTGCTTAAGGGACAAACCAAATGAGCCAAAAGGAAAACATTTGAAGTTTCAACAACTTTGTCTTGGCCCCTTTCAAGTTGCTAGAAAACTTGGACTTAACACTTACAATGATTTGTAAACTATCATGGATATTCCACTGGAACAACTTGTCATGACAGATCTGATAAATAAAACCGAAATCTACACTATGAAGGTTAAATTCCTTTAGATTCTAGAATCTTTAGTTACTAATTTTCTGCTTATGCAAGAAATAGATATAATGTAGAAAATAGAGAACAATAATATTATACAATCACACAACATCCAAAAAATAACACAAATATTTTCTTTCGAAAAGCCTTATGGGAGAAAACCCAACTAGAAGTTGAGGCTGCTCTGCTCTCTTTTATTTGGTATGGAAATAAAGCAAGTACAAAGGAGAAGGAACTCTCTATGGAGTTATATGAGACATGTGGCCTATTAGGCTGATAAAGAACATTAAATCCTATGTTATGCTCACTAATTTCCCACTCCCAGTTGCTCTCCTCAGCTATGGAACAAAATACAATAGCATAGAATGGAACCCCTTCTCCTCCTAGTGGCCCATTATTTAACATAGCCTGATAGCCATCAAGGGGTAGGGTTTTGACTTCCTCAACCTTCAATTGTGATAAGGTTTTGGACCTTATAGAATGTTCTTAGAAAATCCACTACATGGCTAGCCCCATGTGTTTAAGTAATGGAGGTTGATGTGGCATCCACTCGCACCATGGTGATCAATATTGTAGGTCAACTTGCGGAAGACATAAATTTTTCATACAAACTCTGATTCAGGTGATTATTACACCATTGGAAAGGTCTCGGTGTGAAGAATATATAATATTTCTTCATAGCAAGGTTTGGACCATAAAAAAGTCTCATTTGATGCCTCAAAATGGCTCCAGAAGATTCCAAATAATTTTTTAGACCCAAATTTCCAAATTTGGACCAACCGCCAAAATGGTCCTGCAAGTTGATTCTTCCAATTTTTCCACCCAGAAGGTACTGAAATAGATGAAAAATAATACAATTATCCAATCTGGATCATACAAATTGCAAAACATGGAGGGGGATTTGTAACTTCTCCTTGTTAATGGCTAAATCCTAAAAAGATATTCATGTTAATTGCTTGATGGTAGCCAACCTATATATAGTAGGTTTTTGCATTTTTGTTTTCCTACTTTCTAGTCATTTCATTTTGTTTTTGAAATTAGTCCTACTAGCTTTAATACTTTCAGAAAATTGATTTTCGATAGTTAGAATGTTGTTAAATTTTTGAAATTTACATTTCTTTCTTTTGTTAATAAATTCTCCATATTTCTTGTGCATGTACTAGTCAATTTACAATTGTTATGGTGGATAATATATTGATCCTTATGAAATATAGGCACACTTGATAATCCTTGTATACCTTCATAATATTATTTAAGCATGCTTAAGAAAAGGGAGTTGTGAATGAAATGTCCTTCTTACTACCTAAAGAATTCATAATAGTGGTGGAACTTGAAGTTACTCTAAATGACTAATTCCAAGGAATCCCGAAATTGTAGCTAAGAGATAACTCAACCAATTTGAATATTCCATCCATTCACATTAAACAAGCACACCATATAAAAGGTGACCAGTCAAACATCTAGGGAGAAACATTTTTTGGGTCATATCTTTATTATAGAGACAAAGCTAATCATTTCCTAAAAAAATGCATTATCCCCGCCTAGTTATAAAGACCCAATGTTTCTCCGATCTGCCAAAAAGCATATATATTAAATTGGTCAAGGATTGTGAAAGGAAATTAAACCTAGTTGTGGGGGAATGCATATATCTCCATTGAGGCTATGGACTCTTGCTAGTAGAAAATCAAGGTTTCTGATGTCGGAGTGACTCCATCAGGACTATGGACACTCATGGGCAATGGACCAACACCATAGGGAAGTGAGACAACCTATGTACATAAATATTTAACCCCTCTTAAGAAAAGCCTTGTGAATATGACCATAGCTTGAAACATCAAGTGATTCTTTAAGGTAATCAACTTAATACTTATTCTCTTTAAGGAAATTTGCTAAATCATTGAATATTTGGGATTGGGATATTTTGGATTTATATCATATAGGAATTTTCCAAGGGACCAAATTGTTGAAAATATAAGGTATCACTTTTGATGAAGAATCTAGATTCATTTTTTAAAAGTAATGTCTAAATAGTAAAGTTTCATAGATTCATGGTTTCGTCCAGTGTGCCACCATTTGTTGAGCCCTTAACAACCTCTCAAGTTTTCTTCAAAAACTTGGGGATTGTCTTTTCTTTTAATAAGATAATGTATTTTTCATTGATTTGTATTGATCTCGGTCCTTCATTTGTTTTGTGCTTCTTTTAAGTCTCTTCAAGGCCTTAAACCTTTGATTTCATCACTTGTGAATAAATATTTAACTCTATTTCTCTTTTGAAATTTTTTTCTACTTCCTACCTGATTTCTCAATCGGGCTTCCTTTGTTATCCTTTTCAAATGGATGAACCGATTCATAAATCATGCATGATTCATTTATTAGACCCTCACTTTTCCCTTTCAATCTTCCTGCCTTCCCAATCTATAAATCATTTTCGATCGATTGATGAGGTCTATTGTATGATGACTTCTTAAAGAGTTGCCATAGTTTTCAAAGGGTATTTTGATTTCTCTGTCAAGCCTTTTCAGGGATTGGACCTCTTTTTTGTTTTTTCAAAATGGTTTGCCAGCTTTCAAGTTGGGCCCAATTTTCGAATCAATCCCTCCTTTCAAGCTTCCTTTCAAATATAAACCCAAACTAAGGAATTAGGATCAATCTCCTAATTAGCTTGTTTACCCATTCTCTTTGGAAATTCCTTGATTCCTAAATAGGGCTCGATCAATCAATTGGTCCTCTTTTCATTCACTACATTTAAAATTGATAATAATTTTGAAATGGTTCTCTTTTGCTACTCTCATTCAAATTCATGGATCAATCTTGTTATTTGGTCTTGATTATGGAATCAAACCTTCTAGATAAAAATTTGTTCAAAAAATTGGCCTAACTTCGTGATCAGCCCCAATTTTCAGATCAAGGATTCTTGTTATGTTATACTCAAAACTTTCTCCTCATCCATATATTAGGGGCAAATTCAAAATCAGGCCTTTTTCCAATCCTTTTAAACTCTGAAATATGAATTGAAAGCACCTTTGACATATGAGAACCATTTGATTTTGGATGTGTACATTGAATTTTAGGCCTTATCACCATATGTTATAATGGTGACATCATTTGATTCTTTTCCCTTTCAAAATTTGATCATAAATGTGAAATTGATAAGTTGGCCTTTTGAATTTGGGATATAACTTATTGCATGACATATTCTAGGCATAATTCAAATTACCATGTTGAATTGATCCTCATTACTTAACTGAGAGACTTACTACCATTAGGATATTTTTCATTTCCATTCATAATGTTCAAGGTGATAGAAGAATCAAGGAGTGTTCTCTTATCTATTATCAGCTCACTCATTAGCCAATTGCACTTTGCAAGTACTCATTTCAAAAATGCTTATTTCTTATTCTCATTTGAAAATACTAGCTTTAACCTGAAACATTGTATGCATCCCGTATTGAAATCAAATGCATAATTGGTCATTAAACCATATAAACATTTGAAACATCATGCTCAAGGCTTGCCTGAGTTTAAATATGGATTGTATAGGTTCTACATTTTGATCATACTGCACATTTTAGGATTACCTCTATGTCTCATTTTTTAATTCAGTGCAAGCTCTTGAATGTGGTTTTATTTTGAGGAATTTTCATGAACATCTTTTCGAATATACATTTATATGGACCTAAATGCATGCAACATATCTCCTTGTATTTTCATATATGCATTATCCTTCGAAAAATAATTTTGAGCTTAAGTTATAATACACATTTGGTGAGTATTTAGTGCTCTGGATCTTTTGAATCTTAACTAAGTTCGAACACTCTATGACCACTTCGATAGAATGTGGCTCAATCGTTTATTTGATTAGGCTTGTAAACTATTTAGAAAAAAGTAACAACCCTTTACATACTTGTTTAAGGTGGATTTGAGAAATGATGTTGTCTATCTGGAAAAAACTTAAAAAATTTCTAACAATACATAATAAAAAAAATCTCCCGATAAGATATCTATGGAAAAATAAGAACCCTTTAACATTTCAAGATGCAAATTTCAATATGTAGGCATGACTTAGGATCAACAAAAAATTCAATGCTTTGGATTTTCTTTTTTCTTTTCCATTGTGTTTCCTTTGAACCCCCTCTAGATCTTTGCTTCCATACACTGTGTGAAGGCTCAATGAGCTCCTCCCATACACAAATTACTATTTAGCAAGATTCTTGAATATTTCAAGATAGTGTCTTTTAATTTTCTCGAAGTTTATTTGGATTTGTAGAAGTCATTCATGTAATTGTTTTCATTTTGTATTTATGTAGCAAGTGTCATTTCTTATTTCATGAATATTTACTTAAAGTCTTGAAAATTTTATTTGGCTATTCAAAAATCATTCAAAAAACTGTGAAGAGTGAATTTTTTTATTATTTTCATTTAATAAACTAAATATTATGATTCGTAGAGTTGAAATGATGATGAACAACTTTATTAAAACTAGAGATCTTTTATTTATAATTCTTGTGAACAAAGTCTCGTACACATATCCTTAGATGGAGAGTCTAATGTGACTACCGAGTGGGTAGTGTGTGGACTAGAGGGTCAGTTCACATGTCCACACGCACCCACCTCCCAGAACATTTAATCAGGATCTTTCCCAAGTTGTCGAAGCATGTTCAACCCGCTCACTTTTGCACTACGACTATTATGGTGGATGTTTTGGGTTCATGGAAAGGATTTGAGCAATGAAGCTCCCCTGCATTGATATGATTTCACAATATGATATGGAAAAACTACTTATCTTCAAGTTTACATGGGGTTGTTTTTGAATTTGTTACTTACTAAGTATTATGGATTTGCATCGTTCTCACTTGTGGATTGGGAGTTGGATTACTAGTCTCTCTAGTCTCTTAGTCATGGCACCGCTCAGAAGCAGTAAGGGAAAGAGTCATGCCCACTTTACAAAGGCTACATCAGAAGCAAACACGGCCTCCAACTCCTCCATAAAGGTGGTGTAACACACCCGGCCCCTAAGTTCCATTTCTAGGGATGGGGCATCAAAATTTTGCTTACTCTAATCATATTGAATCATCTCTCTGAGGTATTTATCCTATTCTACTCATATGTAGCTTTCTAACGACTGTTACCGGGCTCTAATACAACCTTTGTTTTGCATGATATGGCCTCCCAAAGTTCTTCAACCATTATTAGTTGAGGGCCACGTGGGTCCATATCGTTCGTACCATCTCCAAGTTCCTACCTCCCAGAGGGAAGGTCCATCCACCATCCAAACCAACGACGGGACTTGATCCTCATCTAACACACAGGATAGAGGGGAATTCGATGTTCGACGCTTTGGTGATGAATGTCCCTTTTTTTCTTTCTGCACGCATGCTCTCCGAAGTCCCAAATTCTTGAACTCCCAAAGAAGCCTAGAATATCTCCACGTGGCTTTGGCCTTCAAGCCTTTCAACTTACCCAGGACATTGCATCCAAAACTCTCAGAGTCCTGAAGTCCTGGACTCTCAAAGGGTCCACCCTCACACGTGATGACGTACTAGACGTGGAGGCAAGTACAGGTGGGTTCTGAATACTCCTCCCGCCAACTAGACCAAACAGGTAAGTACCAAAGGTGACACGCGGCAAGGCAGAGAGGAAATGTGGCCCCTATAGTGGGTGACATGTGTCACATTTTGTTGGGCACACAGGGTCTTTGAAACGTACGAATCTAGGTGACACGTGGCACGTCAAACGTGGGTCCATGTCACCCTGGGTGACATTAGCATGCGACATCACCTTGGCTGACGTTAACATGCGACGTCACCCTGGACTGGTAGCCTTCCAAGCCCTTCTATCTCACGATCAAGGTCTGTCCACTTAACCCCTAGATCGAAGGCCTCCGTTACTTTGTAACTTCAGCGTTCGAGGGATCCACGGTGTGACTTCCTCCTTGATCCCGGAGTGGTTAGCGTTGGGCTGACCATGGTTTAGATCTAACGGTCAGGGGAGATCTTGAAGGGTCCCTAAATCTACGGTCCTCGTCAATTCGCAGCTCCAACCTTCATGGGTTTTGGCATTATGGTCACTCCACTCTCCCGAAGCAGGACTCTGTCAAAGTACCGTATGCAGGTCCCTCAATTGGTTGATCGAATGGTTAAGACAGGTTCTTAACGGACTCCCCAGATCCACGGCTCACATCAATTCGTAACTTTGATGTTCAGGGAGTTTGATGCTATAGCATCTCTGTCCTCCTGAAGTAGGACTTCACCGAACTTACCTCGGCATAAATCCAACGGTTAAGGGGACTCCCGAACACCCTCGAATATGTGGTTCACGTTACTTCATGATTTATGAATGGGTCAAGATTTAACGGTGGGGTAGGTCTATCTACCAAGCTTAAGGAGACCGCCAGGCATTGGTCAACCTTGTGGGTAACCATAGCAATCAGTTGTCGTCGACCGGTTTACAAATGGTAAGGTTGAAACACTTCGGAGCTCTGAACTCCCAGAGTTCGGAAGCCAAAAAGGTTTAGCTCCTTTTGGGCCTAGTGCAGGGTTCCCAAACCTTGGTCACATGGGTCCTTTGAAAACTCTTGTGGGCTACGTGCTAATATCTTGGTCATGAATTGGTTAAGGACACGAGCACAAGCACTCAGTCACACAAGTGAAAGGTCTGAAGGAGGCACCCTCCTTCCATACAGTTTAAACTTAGTATTCCTGCAAAGGTAGATTCTAGAGGCTGGTAGGACTAAAGCATCCTAGTAAGTCCTTCCCCGACACTATTGCAGACTTACATCCCATAGCTCTCTAGTTGTTAAGCGGAGGCAATCAGAAGACCATTCAAGCATGGGTGCATACAAAAAAAATACACATTTCTATTGTAATCATTCAACACAGAACTCAGTCATAAACATATATATGTATTCAATCACCATCCCCATTTCAACACACAGAGTATGAAAATACTTATCAGAAAACCATAGTTCATGAAGTGACTGTTGAAAGGGGTGCTTGTTTCCACCCAACCATAGGCACAACCACTCCTGAATGGATTTACCATTGACCACCCCTGAGCTAGACCATGATGCTTTGAGAGAGACTATTTCTTCTTTCTCAGCAACAGTGAGGGACAGAGGTTACTCTCCTCCTCCCATGGGATCTTGGAAACCGCTTTTCTCTGTACCAAACAAGGAGGTCTACACGAGTAACTCCACATTCACTCGTCAGCCATGTTTATCATCTTGGACTGAAAACGATACCAGCATCTCCTTGCACCCAGAATGAGCTTATTTCTCAGTTCTCCTTTGAACCAGAGAGATGCAAGCACTCTTTTCTCTTCTCAAGGTTGGTCTTTTGACTCTGCTCTCTCGTGCAGATCTGCCTTTGCCCACGAATTACCTATTTTCTTGCCTTCCTCAACAAGGTTGTGTGGGTTTGAATCCCCAGCTCATGGTCAGGTCTGGAAGTCTTGCAGATGGGTACTCTACCCTATCTCCTCATTAACTCTTGAGGAGGACTCTTCCAGCTACCAATCTTACTGGTAATTCATTTTTGGGTCAGAGGACTGTTCTGAGTCTGAGCCATTAAATCCAGTAAGGTACTAGTTTGGTGGGGGGGGTCATCTCAACCATTTTTGGTTCCCCTCACCATCTCTCTCATAGTATCCATGGTCTATCTTGGAAAACCCCCCTTTCAACAGTTATGCAACACCTTTCCATTTTCTATTAATAACAGAAAATACATACATTGACCTTTTGTAACAAAAAGGTTCATCAAATCAAACATTCACACATATCTTGTCTTCCATAATCTCTAGGTCATTTATAGTTATATTTACAAACTAGGGGAAACATGGGTATTACAATCCCTTCCCCTTTAAAGGAACATCGTCATCGATGTTATTATATGTCGATGTGCTTTGTATGTACAGAAGTAAACAAAAATGGGTATGCATGTTTCATGGCATCCTCCATTTCTCATGTAGCCTCATCTGGGCTAAAGTGTTTCCACTACACCTTGACCTGTGCAATGGTTATGTTCCTGAGTAGGGTTTCCTTCCTATCTATTATTAATTGTGGTTCTAGCAGGAATTCTCCCTCTAGTTCCACCTGAATCACAGACCAAACAATTATATGATTAGAATCATGTACATATTTCTTCAATAATGAAACATGGAAAAAATTATGTTCCTTCACTGTAGGAGGAAGCACTAATTTATAAGCTACAAGTCCCACTCTATCCAAAATTTCAAAGGGTCCACAATATCGAGGTGCCATCTTAGCACAAGCTCCCATTCTCAAGGAGATTTTCCTGGGTCTAACTCTAAGATACACATGATCCCCTATTTTGAACTCTCTAGGAGTTCTCTTTCTGTCTGCATAGATTTTCTGTCTATCCTGACCTATTTTCAGATTCTACTTTATCTAAATTTCTTGTTGTTCCATTTCTTTCAACATGTCTGGCCCAATTGTAATTCTATCTATTGGGTTATCCCAATTGATTGGAATCTTGCACTGTCTACCATAGAGGGCCTCAAAAGGGATCATCTTCAATGACTCTTGATAGCCATTGTTGTAGGAAAAATCTACCAGTGGTAGATAGTCTTCCCACTTCTTAGGCTAATGAATTGCATGCATCCTTAACATATCCTCTAACACTTGGTTTACCCTCTCTTTCTATCCATCAGTTTGAGGGTGATAAGTTGTGCTAAATAGCAATTTAGTTTCAAAACCAACAAACAAATATTTCCAAAAGCTTGAGGTAAATTTTGTATCTCTGTCAGATATGATCTCCTTAAGCATGCCATGCAACCGAAGTATTTCTTTCATGAATATATTAGTAATATCTATTGCCTTGCAAGTTGACTTGACGGGAAATAAGTGAGAAGCCTTGCTCAATTTTTCCACCGCCACCATGATGGTGTCATTCTGTTTAGTTGATTCTGGTAATCCTGTGATGAAATCTATGGAGATGGTTTCCCATTTCCATTATGGAATTGGTAGGGGCTGCAACATCCCTGTGGATGTCGATGTTCTTCCTTAACCTGCTGACATTCTAGACATTTAGCCAAGTAATCAGCTAGGTCCTTCTTCTGTACTAGCCAATAAAACAGTTTCCTAGTGGTTGTGATCATCTTCTGATAACCAGGATGACCAGTATATGGTATTTTGTGTAGTTCATCCATCATGAACCTCTTCAAGTCATCATAGTTTGAAATATACAACCTACCTTTGTAAGTTAGTAGGCCGTCATTCAGCAATTGATAACCTTCATACTTCATCCCTGTGGGCTCTTGTTCTAAGTACAATTTTACAGTCTTGAAAAATGGATATGTTTCTTGTGGACTTTTGACTCTCTCCCTGACATCCGTTTCACAGGTGCTTACAGCTACCAGGTCAATCACTTTCACACTTCTTCTAAGGGCATCATCCACCCTATTTTCTTTTCCTTTGATATGTTTGATTTCAAAATCAAACTCACTAAGGAGAGCCATCCATCTAGCTTGTCTAGCATTGATTTTTGGTTGATCAAACAGGTACCTCAACCCACAATGATCTGTCATCAACACAAATCTTCTACCCAGGAGGTAATGCCTCCACATTTTTAAAGCATGCACTATGGCAGCCAATTCTAGATCATGGGTCGCATAATTGATTTCATGCTCATTCAATTTTCTGGATTCGTAGAAAATTACATGTTCTTCCTGCATAAGGACTCCTTCGAGTCCTTCCTTGCAGGCATATGTACACACAAGGAAGTCCTTGTTTGGATCTGCAATCTTCAGCATAGGTTCATTGGTTAGAAGTAATTTCATCTCTTGGAATCTCTCCTCACCTTCTGATGTCCAAAGGAATTTAACTCCCTTTTTCTGAAGGGAAGTGATTGGGCAACCAATCTTGGAAAATCCTTTTATGAACCTACAATAGTATCATGCTAGGCCCATAAATGGTATGATATCAAAAACATTCTTTGGGGTAGGCCAATCCATAATGGCTTTGATCTTGTTAGGATCAACTACCACCCCTTCTTCAGAAATAACGTGGCCTAAGTAATGGATTTGTTTCTGGAAAAAATCACACTTACTAAACTTAGCATAGAGTTGATATTCTCTTAGTACTTGAAGTACTAGCTTAAGATGTCCTTCATGATCTTCCCTATTCTTGGAATAGATTAGGATATCATCAATAAAAACCAATACAAACATGTCTAAGAACTTACTAAGTACATTATTCATCAAGCACATAAAAGTGGTTGGTGCATTGGTTAGCCCAAATGGCACCACCACAAATTCATAGTGACCATATCTTGTCCTAAATGTTGTTTTGTGGATATCTTCATCTTTAATTATGACCTGATGGTATCCAGACCTCAAGTAAATCTTGGAGAAAATTTTAGCACCCCTTAATTGGTCAAACAAGTCATCGATCATTGGCAAGGGATACTTATTCTTTATGTTCATCTTATTGAGTTGCTTATAGTCTATGCACAACTTAAGTGTGTCATCCTTCTTTTTCACAAACAAGGCTAGTCCTCCCCATGGACACACACTAGGTCGAATGTAGCCTTTGCCCATCAGTTCCTTTAGTTGTAGCTTGAGATCAACCTACTCTAGTGTACTCATTCTATAGGGTGTTCTAGACATTAGCACCACTGCTAGTGCAAGTTCTATTGAAAAGTCAATATCTCTTCTTGGAGGTAGACCTGGTACCTCTTCTGGGAATACATCTTTATACTCTATTAATATGGGGTGGTCTTCTAGGCTTGGTTTTTTGTCCTCAACAGAGTCCAACACTTGTATTGCATACAAAGTGTTGGGTATGTGTTATATTCTTTTCACGAGTAGTAGTGTCTGAGCGTCTGCGCTGGGCATGCAGGGGGGTGGAGCCCCCCGCGTGGGGGTTCAGGGGCAGTGCCCCCGAAAAAAAAATTCGCACCGGGACCACATTTTATTTAGGTGGTTTTTTCGGCACATGGTTTTTTGCCGATGGTTTTCTATTTCCAGTTAAGGAATTAGGGTTTTGGATGTCGCTGGCTCCTATATGTATATTGTATTGTAAACAATGTAACACAATGTATGAATATAATATATGTTGGTTTTCTCGGTTTGGGTTTCCAAGTGAAACATCTCTGTGTAATGTTTGTATTTGCCATTGTATCTTTTCTGTTCTTTTTTTAATATCAGTTTGCAATAGATATTGTACAAAGTTAGAATTTACATTTGGTATCAGAGCTTTATTGGCTTCAGGGGGATGCCTTTGTGGTCAAGGGTTTGGCTCGGGACTGTGATAAGCCTTGTTACAGTGGGAGACCTGCAGTATTGTTTTTCAGGTGAAAAGAAATGGAAAGCAATTCGAAGATGGAGATCGAGAAGTTTAATGGGAAAAGCTTTGAGTTGTGGAAGCTCAAGATGGAAGATCTTTTGGTGGACAGAGATCAGTGGATCGCGGTAGATCTAGGTACTGCACCTACAAGAACTTTTGCAGATGACTAGAAAAAGATGGATCGAAAGGCAAAGAGCACAATCTGACTCTGTCTCTCCAATTCGGTATTACTAAATGTGTCAGAGGAAGCTACAGCCAAGGATTTATGGGAAAAGTGTGGGACGTCGTATCAGTCTAAGTCCCTGGTAAATAAACTATTCCTGAGAAAGAAGCTGTATAACTTAAGGATGAGAGATGGAGACTCGATGGCAGAGCATTTGAATGCCTTCAATACTGTGGTAAGTCAGTTAGTATCTATTGAGATTAAAATTTCAGATGAAGATAAATGTATCAGTTTGTTGTGCTCTTTACCAGACTCGTGGGATAGTCTGGTTGTGGCCATAGGTAGTAATACAACTTCTTTGAAGTTTGAAGAAGTGGTCTCATCCTTGTTGTTGGAGGAGATGAGACGAAAGAATATGGAAGGACATAGCACAGACGCATTATTTGCAAGAGGACATTCCTAGGAAAGAAATAGATCTAATTTCTCAAGTGGGAGATCTAAGTCTAAGGGTAGATCTAAATCTCCTGGAAAGTTTGTAAGGGTATGTTGGAGGTGTGGAAAAGAAGGGCACTACAAGAAGTGGTGTAGATCCAAAGTTGAGAAAAAGAAGGAATCTGAAGAATCTTCTTCTACAGAAGAAAAGACCTCCAAGGAAGAAGGAGGGGATGTGTACTTGGCCTCTTCAAGCACACATGTAGATCATCATGCATGGTTGATTGACTCTAGTGCATCATTTCATATGACTCCCCACGGGAAGTGGTTCTACAAATATGAAAAGTATGATGGAGGTAATGTTTTCTTAGGTAATGATTCGACAACCAGAATCATAGGAAAAGGAAGGGTCAAGTTGAGACTCATAGATGGAAGGATCATAACACTGTCCGGTGTTCTACACATCCCAGGTATGGACAGAAATTTGATTTCTGTAAGCAAAATGGAAGATGCAGGGGTAAAAACAATTTTTGAAAAAGGAAATTGTAGGATGGTTCGAGGAGCAATGGTGTTGATGAAGGGAGTTCGGTTTGGAACTCTATATAAGCTGCTAGGAAGCACTATTAGTGATGGGTGTAATAGCTCCATTGTTCCTGATATTGAAGTTGAAGAAGAAAGAACTCCTACAGT
>ML778462.1:185917-196928 GCA_009831015.1 Picea engelmannii
CTCAAAGGTTATAAGCTTTGGAACCCAGAAACTAAGAAGGTAGTCTATAGCCGAGATGTGGTATTTAGAGAAATGAAGGATGTTGTTAAACAGGAAGTCCTACCAAGTAAGGAAGAACCAGAGAAGATAGAGTTTGATTTAAACGATGATGAAGCAGACTCTATAGAAGAACATGAATCAGAAGAAGAAGATCCTCATACTCCAGTATTGAGGAGATCGGATTGAGAAAGAAGGCTACCAGAAAGATATAGTCCATCTAATTTTCATTCAAATTTTGCTTTGTTTATTACTGATGATGATCCTAGAACTGTCAGGGAGGCAGTGGATTCAGAGGATGGAAATCTCTGGAAAAGGGCCATGGAAGAAGAAATGGCATCTTCGGATAAGAATGAGGCTTGGGATCTAGTGGAGTTTCCAACTGGAAGAAATCCCATTGGCAGCAAATGGGTATTTAAAAAGACACTGAATACAGAAGGAAAAGTGGAGAAATACAAAGCTCGATTAGTAGCAAAGGGTTATTCCCAGGTTGAGGGAATTGATTTTGGTGAGATTTTTTCTCCTGTTGCCAAGTTAACCTCTATAAGATTTTTGTTATCTATTGCTGCTGCATTTGATTTCTAAATAGAACAGATGGATGTGAAGACAGTATTCTTGCATGGGGATCTGAAAGAAGAAATCTTTATGAAGCAACCAGAAGGTTATGCTGTGAAAGGAAAAAAGGAGTTGGTATGCAAGCTGAAAAAGTCCCTGTATGGTTTAAAACAATCACTAAGGATGTGGTATCAAAAATTTGATACTTATATGCTGGGACTTGGCTTCACAAGAAGCAAAGAGGATCATTGTGTGTATTCTAAATTAATTGGTGATCATTTGATTTATTTGGTCTTGTATGTGCATGACATGTTGCTGATAGGAAACAACAAGGAGATTATCCAGGATGTGAAAACTCAGTTGTCCTTTAAATTCGACATGAAGGATCTTGGTGCTTCAAATTTCATTTTGAGCATGGAAATTAAAAGAGATCGAAAAAGGAGGAAACTACGGTTAAATCAGAGAAAATATGTCGAGACAATATTGCAGAGGTTTAATATGCAGGAATGTAAACCGGTCAAGGTTCCTATTCTTGTTGGTGTAAAGTTATCTGCGGATCAGTGTCCCAAGACACATGAAGAAGAGGAGGGCATGTCTCATGTTCCATATGCGAGTGTAGTTGGCAGTTTGATGTATGCAATGGTATGTACTAGACTGGACATTGCACATGTAGTGAGAGTTTTGAGCAAGTATATGTCAAAACCAGGGAAGGAGCATTGGATAGCAGTAAAAAGGGTTTTCAGGTATTTGCATGGCACTGCTAGCTATGGATTGTGCTACGAAGGAAGACCGGGATTGGACAAAGTGGTCGATATACATGGCTTTTTGGATGCAGACTGGGTTGGAGATTTGGATCATAGGAGATCTACAAGCAGGTATGTATTGAACCTGTTTGGAGGAGCAATAAGTTGGATGAGCAAAAGACAGGCTGTAGTGGCACTTTCAACTACAGAATATGAATACATGGAATCCACTCATGCAAGTAAGGAATAAGTATGGTTACAAAGATTGTGTTCAGGTATTGGGTTGGTATAAGAAGTTGTAAGGATAGAGTGTGGCAATCAGAGTGCAATTTTCTTAGCGAAGAACCTTGCTTATCATTCAAAGACAAAGCACATTGATGTTCAATATCACTTTGTGAGAGACATGATTGAAGAAAAGAAAGTATCACTGATGAAGGTGGACACTTTGAAGAATGTTGAAGATTCATTAACAAAACTTGTGAGCACTGAGAAGTTCTCTTGGTGTAGAGGATCCATGGGCATTGTTGCCCTAGATTGTTGACTATGTAACCCTGTAACCCCCTGTGTGCAAAGAAAACAACAAGTGGGAGAATGTTGGGAATGTGTTATATTCTTTGCACGAGTAGTAGTGTCTAAGCATTTGTGCCAGGCATGTAGGGGGGCGGAGCCCCCCGTGCGGGGGTTCGGGGGCAACGCCCCCGAAAATTTTTTTTTGCACCGGGACGACATATTTCCGAGACCACATTTTATTTAGGTGGTTTTTTTGGCACATGGTTTTTTGCCGATGGTTTTCTATTTCCAGTTAAGGAATTAGGGTTTTGGACTAATCCAGGTCATTGGGTTAGGGTTTTGGATGCCACTGGCTCCTATATGTATATTGTGTTGTAAACAATGTAACACAATGTATGAATATAATATATGTTGGTTTTCCCGGTTTGGGTTTCTAGGTGAAACATCTCTGTGTAATGTTTGTATTTGCCATTGTATCTTTTCTGTTCTTTTCTGAATATCAATTTGCAGTAGATATTGTACAAGGTTAGAATTTACACAAAGGGCATCCTTTTCTGCAATATTTCTTCACTTGAAGGGTTGATATTTGTCTCAATGAGATAGGGTTGATATTTGTCACACTCTAAAGTTTTGTTGTAACAATCCAACTTGGTTTTATGGGCAGCCAACCAGTCCATGCCAATCAGCAGTTCATAAGATCCTAAAGGGAGTATGTTTAGGGTCGCTTGGGTGGGTAATCCACTCATAATGAATTGGCATGTTGGTATGACCTTTGTTACTTTTCTTTTGGTTCCAGTGGCTAGTTGTACCAGCCATGATTTAACATGTTTAACTTGTTGCAATTTACATTTCTCAACAGTTTGAGGGGAAACATAACTCAAATTATAACCAAGGTCAATTAAAATGGAAACTAGATGGTTGGCAACCATACCTTCCATCTCCACCACTGAAGCTTGGTGGTCGACTTGTATATTATCCAATGTTGCATAAATATGTGGCATGCTCCTAGCCACACCATTGACTGTGGTAGCATCTTGGATGTTGTAGACCCTCCTATTGTTTTGTTTCATATATGGGAAATCCCTCAGCAGATGTTCCTCTCCACAACCCCCAACATTTCAAGGATTCTCACTTTGTGTTATCAGTCTTACCTGAGGCTACTCCAAAGGGTTTATTTCCACTATGAGAGGGGAAATTTTGTCGGTATACACTTTTAGTAGGAAGGCTCATCTTAGAACCTTTCCCATAGCTCCTGAATCTTGAGGGTTTAAACAATTTAATTAATTTTAATGATATTTTAATTTAAAATAATAAACATTTAACAAAATGGGTATGTTATGGAAAGGTTTGATTCAATCTATTTAGTCTAGTAAAAGTGACACTATAAATTATAATATCCTTCAAAGAATCTAGAATAGATTCACTTGGATACCAATTTGGTGACTTTGGATTAAATTAGACTTTTTGTTATTATGTTTGCAAATAATGTTTCCCCATTTTGAAGATCATTTTGTCATTAATTGGCATATTTTTAACTTTTTCATGGGAGAGGTATAAAGTTCAAATATATTTCCCTATGTTAAATGGGGTATTTGCATCATGTTAATGTGGACTTGAGGTTCATATCTCCCATTATTAATCAATCAAAAATATTTATACATCCAATAATTCATTTACTAAACAATATTTACAAAGCAATGATAATAATTATCTAGAAAAACCAAAAAGTCTAATTATGCTTGGACATTTGATCTATCTAATGTTAAATGATGAAATTGATCTAACTATCCTTTCAACATCAAAAAGATTCATGCAACGATGTGAAGAAATTACTAATAATTGAATCCATAACATCTCAATGGCACAATATTAAGCACTTACTAATAACATAATCCATAATATCTTAATTCTAAAAATGAGGATTTTGGCATAGGGACACTGAAGTATCTTTAGAATAATTTTAGGGTTATGAGGTGTATGTATAATTCTTAAGGAGATGTATGATGAAATATTATTGCATAAGCATAATACCAAAGACAAGTGGTATCATATCCGATAATTGTATTAATGATTCAGTGAATTTATAACTCAGTAATAGAAAACAATAAAAACACGGGAGTGGAGATACTTTGTAGACTCGAGTCCAACTAGTGGATGTGTGATGCAGGAGCACTCATGGGTTTGGGGAATCTAACATCACTAGAGTAACTTTGGTTCTTCTTAAGTTGTGTTTATTATCTCAAAAGGGCTAGGGCTTGAAAATCTTTTAAATCCTTGAATTATCTTAATCCTTTGGTAATCCAAAGGAGGTTGATGAGGAGTGGAGCTATCAATGCATAGTGTGCATGTGTAGAAAATAGGAGGTAAAACCTTCACATTATGCGTCCAAAGAGCATGTTATGTGGGGAGGCATAGATGAGTGTTGGCCCTTGACCAAGTTTTCAGGGATCTTGACCAAGTTTTACCTATTTTGGGACTTTGACAGCATGTCGAAGGAGGAGCGCAAGACGAAGCGGAGATCACGGGATCTCGACCCCTTTTTGGGTCCTTTTTAGGTTTTGGGATTATGTAACGCGCACAGGATGTCGGCCCATGGGTTTACCCATGCTTAGGCCTATTTTGTAATGTATAGATAAGTACCTAGGTGATGTAAGAAGTGCCAATATGCTAAGTGCTAGTGTTTGATCTATGTGATCAAAGGTTTGTAGATGCTTTGTGCATACTGTAAGAGACTTGTAGAGCTAAGTGGAAGTAGTTGTAACAGATTGTGGAAGGCTTCATGTTGTAACGCAATGAAGGAGGATCTAGCACGGTGCGCAGATCTCCTGTCCTAGGCGGAGTAGGATTTTGGTGGCTCTGTTCTTGTAACTGATTGACTGAAGACAATAAAGAAAAAGAGTTGGTGGATGTATCCCCAGGGTGGGGGTGAACCACGTACATCATGTGTTGCTCTGCTCTGTGCAATGTGTTGATGCATTTATGTGTTATTTGCTAAGTGCTTTGATAGATCTATGCATGTTTTGTGCTTATAATGATGTATATGAATGTTAGATCAAACCTATATGAATGTGCATGGTGCTTGAATATGCTAGATCTGATATGTTTTACTTATGCTAAGTGCTTAGACACATGAGATCTGAGTAAGTGCTACGATGCTCTGTTTGATCTGCGGAGTAGATATTAGTTAAATATTGAGGAAGTGTCAGTGCTAAGTGCTCTCTTAAGTATTATAATCACATATATGTGTTCCAGCTAAGGTTGTAGACATCTGAGTCCTACAACCACCCCTGCCTCTACCTCGGGTGAGACTTCATTTGCTTCGCAGGTGTTGCCGAAAGGGCCAGTAGCTAGGGTTTTGTTGGTGCGTTGTTGTAGTGTTGAACCCTGGGTATGCCCCTATGCCAACAAATGGTTTCATTGTCGGGACCTGAAAATATGATTGTTGGGAACTGAGAAAGAAGAAGCTTTGTGCAAAGATTTGACATGAAACTGTGAAAGCTCTATGCGTAGATCTGTTTCCCTAGTGTGCAGCATTCTACTTGATCTGTGAAAGCTCTGTGCTAAGGAGAAGGATCATATCTAAAGAAAAGAGGTAAGATCTGCAATCTTTGTGCTTTGAGAAAGATAAAAGCAAGAAGTTATGGTTAAAAGAGGTAAGATATGCAAGCTATGTGCTTTGATAAAGGTAAGAATAGTGAAAAGTTCTAGATCTGGAAGCTTTGTGCTCTGTAAAAGTAAGATAAGTGAAAAATTTTGTTTCTAAAGTATAGGTCTAGGTATGTTTGATAGATTTTGTCCTAGCTTGAAAACTAGGGCACTAATAGATGAAAGAAGGTTTGATATGAATAGATCTGATAGGAATAGTGAAAAATATGTTATACCTATGCATAGAAAGAATCTTTGGACTAACAAATGGATGCAGGATCCTAGAAAGAATTTGTTGCAGGTTAGCTCCTGTGATCCTAGCGCACAGTACAGGAGAAGTTGGGGATCATTTAAAAGAAAGAGAGGATTAACCCTCTGTTACAGTTGTACAAGACCAGGACATCTTGCTAAGGAATTCCCTAGAAGAAGACCTAGTTGTCTTTGTTGCAAAGCTATGGACCATGAAGTGTTGGATTGCCCTAGAATGATTGCTAAGCTTGAAGGAATGAATCTAAACCAAGAAAACCCTGAGGCAAATCCAAAGGCTAAGACAGAATCCCAGAAAGAATCAAAGAAAACATTGCTACAGATGAAAGAAACCCTGAATGACCACCGATGACCACCGACATGTCAGATTATCAGAGATCTTCAAAGAAAAGGAATGCCTTGAAGCAAGAATAGGAGACTTCGACATTGATTGTGTTCTGAATGAAGAAACATAGGTGAATATTATGACAGAAAGAACTTGGGAACTTTTAGGAAAGCCTGCTATGACTCCTTCCTTGGGAGGAATAGGATTATTCAGAGGGAAACTGGTAAACCTATGTGGAAAGCTCACTCAAATATCTAGGAATGCCAATGGAACTTCGACAGAAGAAGACTTTGAGATTATTAAATGTATTGAGGACAACGCCCCATTTACCATGTTACTAGGAAAACCTTGGATTGACAGAGATCAAGCCAGATGAAAGGAAGAAGAAGAAGTTTTTGAGAAGAAGAAGCAAGAATTAAAAGATTTCATGACTAGAAGGATCACACACTTGATTGTAGAACAGGAGAACAGATCGAAGCTACTTAACACCAGAGACCCGGATGTCGAAGCTGCAAGAACATTAGAGGACCCAAGGAAGACTAAAGTACCTACCCCGGATAAAGAAGAAGTATTACCCTTGAATCCTAGGAAAGAATCTCAACAGTGTGAAGCGACTATGTCCAAAGAAGATAGGAATTAGAATGGAAAAAGGAATACCGAGACGAAGCTCGCTGGAAAGAAGGCTAGAAAGCTAGGTAAGAAGAGAGCTAAGATTGAAAAGTTACAAAAGGTTCCAGAGGGAACTTCACAGACAGAAAACTTGCAAAATTGGAGCTTCGTCGGGATATCAGAACAGCGACATATGGCACTTCGTTGTGGCGAAGCAATATAGCCATTGGGGACATTATAACCGTTCGACCTACATTCCAAACGGATAGAAAGGCATTTATGGTTCTCCACCAGACCATTGGACCACGCCATAACAGACCGAACAGAGTTAATGAAGACTCCATACCCGTTACAAGAGATCCATTGCTGAGTTACCTATTTATCCCATCGCTCCATGCACCAATAACACTTTTGCTAACCGAGAGTTCGAGCCCGCAGACTAAGCTGATTTTGCATTGTTGTTGTCTATTCCATTGCAGTGTCTGAGTTAATCTTGAACCCGATCTAGTTAATACCGAGCGGGTATGTCCGAGGATCTCACCGCAGTCGAAGAATCAGTGACAGAAGTACTTCTCGACCTGATGATTGAAAGAGTCATGTCGGAGAGAGGATTATCCGTAGGTGTACAGGCTTCATCCACAAGAATAGTGCAAGCATCTTCGTCGATTGCTCGTGCAGCCGGACCATCCCGACCATCAAATGAAAAAGTGAACTAAGCACAAAGATGACTTAGCGAATGCCAAATTGATTTTGTCCATATTACCTACCTATATTCCACCTTTGAGCGGTGCAGTAAATCGAGACAGTGTGCCTCGATATTTTGAACACACCTTGGTTACGGTGTACCTCCCGAAAGGGATACACACAATTCGAGTAGACCAGGATAAGATCGCAACACTAAAGTTTAGCAACTTCAACCTCGACGACCGAAAGGTCTACAACATGCTCACCCCATACAAGTACCTGACTAAGATGAAGGACAAGAATTCTAAGATAATCCCTCAGTCATGGACCCATAACCTCACGCAATCCACCCTGTTGAACGTCATGAAGATTCCCCACTTCAAAAGACACCAGGAGGTGAATGCATGTGTCAAGTTGTTGCTCTCTTGTTACCATGGCAGTTATTTGTGGCTAAACCATCGTATCACAGTTGAACCGACCTTGATCCATCAGATCACAAGATTGATTATGTAAGGACCTGATCCACAAGATTTTTACCCAAGAAAAACCATGGATCAAGCTCTGGCACAAAGGATCAAGGACACCTATGGCGATCTCGAGAAGGGTATGTGAGGCTACAAGGTAGCTTCTATCCAAAGTGGCGCAGTGCGCCTCGCCTATCAATTGATTGCAAGGAAGTTAGTACGGAAGAACTGACCTACCCAAGTCACCGGCTTTGTAGTCGACCTCGCAGGGAAGTGCGCGGAGGGCTTACAGATGAACTGGGCGAAGTACCTAGTGAACTAGTTGGAACTTGACTGCAAAGAAGCACAAGATCAAGGTTACGAATTCCATTTTAGTTGTCTTTTGATCCTTATAGCATTCATCACCTGGGAGATTTCGGAAGGTGCGACCTTTCCGAACATCGAGCCATTTGAACCACTAGTTGCGAAGTTTAGTCAACTGTGGTATTCAAGTGACATGAATAAGCAAATGCAGTCAAATGTCGTGTTCCATACATAGTACAATCAACTGAAGATAGCCATCCAGTCCGAGCCTCACATGACTCTGAATACTTTACACCGATTCATACCTTTAATGAAATTCAGCGCAGATCGGCATTTTATTTACATCTCAGCATGCGCCGATGGACATAAACAACAGATGCAATCCTACTACAAGATAACGGAAGAGGATCTGGAAGAGATCACTAAGGACTGGTCGGAAGACCTCCTTATTCCAGCAGACCCCGCAGAGGTATCCGACATAAACAGCCCATAAACTACACAGGATACACCCGGGCCCAGTAAGACAAAGAAGACCAAAGAAGTACAAGAGTTAAGGAGTGCCTCAATGAAAACTTGATCCGGATTATTTTCGGCACGAAATGAGAGTGGAGATACAATAAGAAAATTCACAGAGATATCGTGCATATCAAATAATATAACAGAAATGTATCAGAGATGCAACCATAAACACAGATATACATTAATACAAGATTTCTATTAATGAAAGAAATGTACAGAGACTGTAAAAATACAGAGTGAAAGACTCGCTAGAATGGTGGCATCGTATCTTTGAGAAGAGATGTGATAGCTACTCGCATTCGCAAGAAGATGATTACAATGAGGCTCTTAAGGCCTTTTTACATTAAACTGGAATGCCAAAAACCCTAGACATCCAAAAACCTAACCCTAGGAGATGAAGCGCCAAAAGTCATGTGGGCCCCGTTTGGGTAAGTTGGTACATCAACTTCCCGGGGTCGTAACTTTTGCATACGATCTTCGTTTTAGGCGTATGATAGCTCATTGGAAAGGTATCGTCGAGGAGATTCATTTTAGGGGCTCAATCATAACTTCGGCTATCATTAAGAACCTCGATATTGAAAACCCTTCATTTGGACCCTCAAAATGGCCCCGGAAGTTAAAACCTGCTAAAAATAGTAAATTGCCAAAATTGCCAGGAAACTATTTTGAGCCATTTGGAAAAGGTGGGTGGCCACCGATATCCCCCTGGACCGATCCTCCCTCCTTAGGAAGCAATGGTCTCCATTGCGTTGAGTTCCCAGGGGAGAGGGAAAAGCGTTTGTTGAATCTACATCTTGGTGAGCTGCTTGTCTTGCTGGAGACATCGCACTACTCAGTTTGTGAAAGTTTGTCACGAAACTGTTGAGGCCGAGGCCATTCAACAAGTCGGGCTACATGAGAGGACGGTGTGCAGAAGGAATCTTTGCACTTTTCTACAACCTTGTCGACCTTCTTCTGTTGGATAGAAGGTGCTTGGGGCGAGGTTGTAGTGGTTGCAGTGTTCTTTTGTTCCCCTTTAAACAGACTGTGAAGAAGCTGAATTTCGCAGTATGAGATACTACCTTGCGACACTTTTTAGGTGGAACAGTAATCGAAACTAGCTATGGTATTCTGTAGAGATGGCTTCTTAGAGAAACAATGACACTGCGGGGTCGAGACACATAAATAGCATGGTGCTTCCACATATATGGTTGGCCCAAGCGAACATCACAGACATCTAGTGGGGAAACATCACATAATACCTCATCCTTGAAGGGTTGGATGCCATATGACAATCGAAACTGCTGGCTGACACGAAGATCTCGTCCTTGGTGAAGCCACCTGATGTTGTATGGTTGCGGGTGTGGTGTTGTTGACAATCCCAACTGTTTGACGACCTCTGCTGAGATGAGGTTCTTCTGGCTTCCGCTATCAACAATAAAATGCAGTGGGGTCCCCTTCACCCACATCTGTGAATGAAAAAGGCGCTCCCCCTCTTCAGGATCTGTTGGTTCTTCTGGTTGAATTACTGTGGTCGCGACAATAGCAGTGGGGTCTTCATCGATGATCTGTCTTTTACCATTATTTTTAGAATCAGATTCTGAATCAGGGTTTGGCTCCTTGTCTTTGATATCGGCCACCAATGATTGTTTTGACCGACATTCATCGGTGTTGTGCCAGGGGCTTTTGTGGAAATCGCACCATTTTTCGGTGTCCTTCTTTGTCTTCCCGTGACCCTTCTTTTCCTGTGGCTTGGACTGGTTTTTGGGAGATTGTTTATTAGGGCTGTCTTTTTCATACTTTGGTTTTTGTGGATTTGTAGACCCAAACTCCCATCTGTTCTAGTGCTTAAATTTCTTCTCGATTTTAACATCATATCGATAGGCAGCACCGAGTGATGAGATGTCTAGAAAATCCATTTCAGTTTGGATGTATCTGTGTAGAGCCCCACGATATTTCAGAACCAAATTTCATTGAGGGTCTTTGATACCCAGCTTGGTGCGCAAGGTATGGAAGCTATTGGTGAGCTCCAGAACTGATTGGCCCCTCTCTTGCCGCAGTGTGGTCCATCTCATGTACTGGTCCTCATAGTTGCCAACAGGGTAGTACTGTTCCTTTACCGCATCCACAAAAAAATCCCAAGTGGGCTCAGCCCCATATATTCCAGAATCCTCTATGGAACTCTGCTCCCACTAAGTTTCCCACCAATGTTTGACATGGGGGAGAGCCTTAAGGAGTGCGAAGGTGATCTTTTCTTTGTCGAAAAAGTTGTGAACAGAGAAATAACCTTCTAGCAGAGTTAACCATTTTTCTAGGGCTTCTGCATCTATCTGTCCTTCAAATACAGGAATATCAAAATTAACTTGTACCTT
>ML778462.1:217393-237900 GCA_009831015.1 Picea engelmannii
CAAAAACCTAACCCTAGGAGATGAAACGCCAAAAGTCATGTGGGCCCCGTTTGGGTAAGTTAGTACATCAACTTCCCGGGGTCGTAACTTTTGCATACGATCTCTGTTTTAGGCGTGTGATAGCTCGTTGGAAAGGTATCGTCAAGGAGATTCATTTTGGGGGCTCGATTATGCCTTTATCTATGATTAAGAACCTCGATCTCAAAAAAACCTTCATTTAGGCCCTCAAAATGGCCCCGGAAGTTAAAACCTGCTAAAAATAGTAAATTGGCAAAATTGCTAGAAAACTGTTTTGAGCCAGTTGGAAAAGGTGGGTGGCCACCGATATCCACCTGGATCACCTAGACCATGCTTACCCAGTGTTCAGTTGCCTTCCTTATTCGAGCGATGTTGTTATCCATCAGAACTCGAGTGTCACGCTCTTATGTATCTCGTCCCTTCTGCACTTCGCTGATGTAGTCTATCTGTTCTAAGGCTTGATGTGCCTTTTCATACCATCATTGCATGTCTTTACAGGTTTCCATCCCCATGAGGGTATCTTCTTGGAAGTCAGATATGCGAGCGGTGAAGAGATCTCTTTCACTAGTGAATTGTGCATACATTTCTCGAAAATCACTCTTCGGGAGTACCACTACCTATGTCAAATTCTGGTAATATTCCACTTGATGTCGCAGATGGTCTAGCTCTTTCTTCATGTCGACTACCTCCCTTTCATCCCTTCTTGTCCTTTCTAAAGTAGCATCATTTATAACCATACCTGCTCTGATTAGCTAAGCCATCTTAGCATTTTTTGTGTCAAACAACGTTTCTTCTGTGGTTATGAGAAGTGTACTATCGAGCATGAGCCTCCTTTTCTTGGTAGTTCTTCTCATTACATCTTTCATTTTCCTATCATATGCAATTGCTTGTATATCAGCGATTTCATCTATTGGTTCAGGAATATGTTGATCTTCCTAGGACATAGTATTGCCTAGGCTTCATGTCGTATAGAGATGTTCTATGACAGGTTCTCTTAGTTCTTTGGCAAAGGAAACTTTTGTATGTTCTAGTGACTTGGCCTCCTGCTAGTGCTCGTCAACTGGTGGATTCTTGGTACTAGATGGGGAAGTATGCAAAGGATCGACATTAGTTGGGGGTTCAGTCGTTGAGATGTTGATTTCTAGCTGATGCATTTCTTCTTCTTGTTCACCAGCACCCAAATCATTCTTGGAGATGTCATTTTGAGGTTGTGTTCCCAATTGGTTGAGAAATTCAGTATCCAGAGTGCTCCTAGCCTCATGGTCGCCTTCCTAGGGATTTGGGATCAAAGCATCGGAAGCTGGAGTAGATGTTTTCCCTGGTTCTTCCTCTTTTGTGATTGGTACCAGGGTTATGCGCAAAACCTCTAAACTTTCCTCATTGTTATATATGGTAATTAAGTCTATGAGGACAGTAGGAACATCGGTCTCGCTTGATGCTCTTGCTATCCTCTGCTGAGTTGTAGTAGTCACCAGTGATCCTGCATGTGGTGACATGGGGTTGGGGTATTGTTGGTCGGCAGTCTCCTCTGGTAGAATTGTCTCTGAGCCATTTAGCTCTTCTTCGCGATTGCTTGTGTCAGCTGGGGTAATCCTCAAGGGTTATATCAAAGGGTTAAGTGGGGGATCTTCTTCTAACATTTGTATAGCTCTTTGGGCTTCTTCCAGTAAAAACACCCCCCTCCTTCGTGCCTCTGTTGCTTCAACTGCTCTGTTTTCTTCTCTTACCTTGAGGGCTTCTTGAGTTGTCTGTTCTATCATGTCAACCTACTCATCCATAGTCATCGCTTTGAATCTGGTCATATTGGGGTTAGCCCTTCTATGGAGCACCTCCTCCTAGTCCTGGGCACCCTCTATAAAGATTTCATTTTCAAAACTATCATGATTATATGGCCAATAGGAGGTTACATATGACGTATGCTGGGGAACTAAACCCTTCAGATCATGCTTGCAAAAGCAGCCTGTGGGGAACCGATACTCAAGCCGATTTAACCCATCTTATTTCTCTTGCGCAGTGTCTTTGACCATATAAAATCCTATATGAAAGCCATAGGGAATGAAAGCTCTCTTCTTATCCTTTACCAAGGAAGCATTATAACCTTGTAAAATAATCCGGTAACAAATCTCTTCCAATATGAGATGATTTGGGACATGAACAGGGAGTAGGTGAGGTGCATCAGTAGCTCCAAACACCCTGATATAGGTGCTTGTCTCTTCGAGGTACCAGTGGCCAACTTTAGCTACCATCTTCTTTGTTGTCGCCGAAATCCTAGGGAATTCCTTTCTAAAGATAATGAAGTATATCCTGGTTGCAAAAACATTTCTTACGCAGATTACATCCAGCAAGTAGGATGCCATGTAGAAGATTGGAACTTCTCCTTCTTTCAGTGTATGGGCCTGTAGGAGATTAATACTCAGTTTCTTGGAGATAATGGCTCCCCAATTGAAACTACTCCCGAAAATTGCCACAGTATACGCCAAGGGCATCCAAGCTTCTGAAAATATTAAGCAATCCTTTTCTCCATATAATCGACAAATCAAAACCATTAAATACATGTAGGGATCTCTGAGATTTATTGTGTTATACCAGCTAGTGTTTCTATTTGTGAATTTTTTGTCTTCTCTCCGCCATGAGGCTAGTAACTTATTGGTGTCATGATACTCATAAAATTTGAGCACGAAATTTGTGTTCTACCTCTCCTATGGGTCCCTGAGTTAATAATATTTGTGTACCTCAACTGGAAGGAAAACAACAATGCATTCACCCTCTGCATTGTTGATAGTGCATTTCATTGTATCTGCGTGGTCAATTATCCATCCTAAAGTCTCGATATAGGGCATAACTGGGGTCCGACAAGCCACCTTGTGCAGGTATGATCTCCTGATGTTTGGGAACACTTGATCATCCAATATTCTGACGTTCGGGTTGTTGTGGGGTGTGAACTTCGGGTAATCTTCCACGCTGATTTTTCTATACAAGTCTCCCCAATGCGGGAGCACCATTTTAGATCCAATGCTTGTCTCGGTGTCGCCGAATGCTGGAGGTTGGGAAAATTCCTTCTTGGTGGATGTGCGGAGAACTAATTCTGTCGTCGATAAAAAATAAAGTTCTCTTGCAATGCCCAGTGTAGATCCCTCGCCGACCTCTGCTTCCTTATTTTTGGGCATTCTAGGTGAGAACCTGGTCGTTGTCTTTCTTGGAGGCATTTTCCTGTAGAAAAGAAAAGAATGTTATAGTAAGCATCCAGCCATCCTTGACAAGAGTCATTGACGCAATCACAAGTGCAGAAATGATAAAGACAATGCTTACCTCTTGCTTGTAAGAAATTAACCTGGTCTTACTTGTAAAGTCAGAGAGCGAGCTGTAACATCCTCGACTCTTTCTCTTGCTCCTTCGTATTCTTTGGGGAATAAGCAATTTGCGAACAAAATAGCATGTTTGGGTATGACCTTGTAAATTTAAACATAACGTATACTTACCTTGTCTCATCAAGTCATAAATTTGGGAGTGCAAATGCCATATATGCAATCTATTACAAAATCTGCACCATGCTTAGGATTAAATGCAACGGACGTTGGCGGCGCAGGAGCGGGTTTTCGCAGTTCATCGGTGAATTCAAATTCCAATGGTTGGTCGGCACGCGGTATTGTGGTGTTGGTTTCACAAAAATTTAATTTGTCTACCAAAACGCAGAAATCTGTCTTACCTCAGCTAGGGGTGTCCCATCAAATCAATAGGCCTTTTCGTGTTCACAAGAAACTAGTATGATCGGCGTCGAAAAAGAAAGCAGGGTCTTTTGAATGGAACAACAACACGAATCAGCCATGATTGTCAATTGTTACACATAGAAGGATGAAGGTTCGATGAAAAACCCCGACGTTTAGTGACCTATCAATCTGTCGATAGTAAATAAGTGAATCGACGTCGGCAGTTTTCCTTAGACATGTTTCGTTGATACCTTTAGGAAAAAGTTTCGACAAAGATTATAATTGGAACACAGTGCTGACGTGGAAATGCTGACATGGAAGTATAGATATGACACAGGGGAACCTCAATAGACGACGTGGGGAAGAGATCGAAGCATACGGATTATTAACGTGACAAAGACACGTGGCTTATTGATTTCAACCTCTTTGTGAGAAAAAAAATTTGGCATCGGAGACTTTATTTAAACAAACATCCCTGGATACAATGTCCTATCTTGCCAATGCCGAAGACGTATCAGCGATCGACGATTTGTGTCGGTCAATTTTTTCATCGTTTCGACCCTTGGAGTTCGTCGATGCCGAAAATATATCGGGGATCAGTGATTTGTTATGGTTGTCCACATTTGTGATTTATTATCTGAGATTTCGCTGATGTCGAAAATGTATCGGCTGTGTTAAAGAATTGTATTATGGACCAGAATTTGTCGATCGAATGACCGATGAAAAAGTTTAAGACAAGTATATTTTAGGCCTTTCATGACATGTTACAAAAAAAGATCAATCTGTTAATAACTTCAAGACAAAAAGGAATAATCGATAACAAGACTCAACGACAACATATAAATTCATCCATCCCACAATACTAACTCTGATTCAAAAAAAAATGATAAGTGGTACCCAAAAAGAAAGAAATTTCGCAAGATCTTTTAGGGTGTGTTGAGTGCTCAACAAATGGCCATTCTCTAGGCGAAAATAGAATCTTTGCTCCTTCCCTCATGCTTAGCCTATGCAAATTGGTTGAGAAACCCTCTGGATTTAGTCTATTCCTTTTCAACATAACCTTTTCTATCAATGTGTACACAAGTTCCCGGGTTCACAACTCTGGATCTGCCTATGGGGTTTAGCTTTACCACCCCCTTTCCTTTTAATCTCAATCGATGCCCTTTTTAGACAAGAGTCGAGTAGGGCGTCCATTGGTGTGAGGCCTTTTAGCTATCATTCATTTTCTTATGGTGTTTCTCCACTGCCGACAAGCGTCCATAGCCCCGGTGGAGTTATATGCATACCCTCTCGAACTTTACACTATTTTTCATATAGATCATTTTCTTTTGGCAGAGTTGCGAAGAGTGAGTCAGAGAGGAGGATATTTGTTTTTTACAAGGTCAAAGTATTAAGGTGGGGCCTTTCCTGGCTCTTTCCATAGGTACATGTGATTCTTTCCATCTATCCATCTTTCCACTTAGAATTACCAGGCCACTAGGCAGATATTTCATTGCTTCCCTAAGCAGTGTGCTTACAAAGACAAATATGATTTTTTGAAAATTTGTATTTGCTCAGCGTCTCTTATTTTGCATGTTAGTGTAGGTCAGGAGCAGAATATACTTCATCGTATTTATTAAAGTTATCCATTGATTTACAAAACACAACTTAATTAAAAGAAAGTAACAAGCAAAATAAAGAAATAGAAAGGAGTTTGCAGTCGGTCTTCGATAAACCTACACACTCATCCTGATCAAAATATATGCTAAAAAGAAACAAAAACTCAAACAAAACATTAAAAGACACACATTTTTTTAGGAGAATTATTGTTTTAAGGCATGTCCATTCACCAGGGGGGTGTCGGATTCTCCCCTCAGATTTTGCAACCGATATGTGCCTGCCCCAATCTTCTCGACCACCTGAAAAGGTCTGAGCCATAGATTTTGGAACTTTGAGTATTTTCCTTTGGACTCGTTTGCTTTATCCCACTTCAAGACTAGGTCTCCTACTTCAAAAAAAAATTCTCTAGCCTTATGTTTGTCGAACCATCTTTTCACTACCTGTTGATGAGCGGTGAACTTAACTTTAGTCTTTTCTCTTTCTTCATCCAGCATGAGAAGGGTATCAATCCTTTGTTGTAGAGCGGATGAGGGATGACCCCTTAATGCCTAGGCAAGTTGTAAATATGGAAGGTACAATCCATTTGGAAGAATGGCTTCTTGCCCATATACCAAAAAGTACAAAGAGTTTCATATGGCTTCTTTAGGTGTTACTCTGTCGGCCCACAGGGCATTATGAAGTAAATTATGCAAATTTCTCTTATTTTCAACAACTGTCTTTTTTAAAATTCTCACCAGGTTTTTATTAGTTAACTCTGCTACCCCATTCCCTTGCGGATAATAATTTGCAGAATACCTTATTATGATCCCCTTATCAAGGGTGAATTATGTCAAGCGCGTGGAAGAAATGTAGGCATTATTGTAAAAAACGAGGACGTAGGGCATCCCAAACCTTGTTATTAGTTGTTGTTCTAAAAATTGGATCACTACCTTTTCATTAATGTGTGTGAGAGGGATATCCTCTGTCCACCTTGTGAAATAATTTGTTGCAGTCAAGATATACTTATGTCGTTTCAAAGAATTGGGAGTAATTTCTCCTATGACATATATTCTCCATTGCTTGAAAGGTCTAGATATGGTCACATACTCGAGTGGAATGGATGCTCTTTTTTCCCTACCGGTGCTCACTTGAAAATATTTACATTTCCTCGCATATGCATGAGCATACCTGAACAAAGTAGGCCAATAATAACCAACCCTTAATATTTTGTGAGCCGTGGCTTCTCCTGCAAAATGTCCACTTGTTGGGCCGTCATGGAGTTGTTTGAGTACCTTTTATGCATCGTCCTGTTCAAGACATATAAGGAGTACTCCATCATAGTTTACGCGGAAAAGCATCATATTTATGAGGCGATATTGAGCGGATTTTAACCTGAGGGCTCTTCTTTATCTAGGGTTTAAGTTTTTCGAACAAGTTCCATGATGCATGAGATAAGACAAGTTTACATACCAGGACTCTTTCCCGAGAGGTACGTATAAGACTTCGGGCACCATAATGTCAACTCATTTTCCCAATCGGGGTCTTCTACATTAATCAGATCTTGGGCTTCAGTGGCCAGTTTACACAATCCTTGACCTTTGACTATTTTGGCGGGTTTTGTGTCTAGATCAAACTCTTGGATGACTTCCATCCAATTTCCCCTTCTTTCTCCCATCTCATGTTGAGTGAACAAAGATCAGACTGTTGGATGAGGTACTATGACCTTAGTGTGATTCTTCGGGATGTAGGATCTGAAATGTTTTACTGCTTTCTATACTGCGTAAGCATGTTTGTCTATAGCGGGGTAATTCAGTTCGACTCCTTGGAGGTTGGTGCTCATAAAGGATATTGGTGCTTCATTTTTTTCATCATCCTTTTGAGTAAGTACTGCAACCAAGGATTAGTCAGAAGCAAAGGTATAAAGGAAAAAATCTTTGTTGAAATCAGGGCTTTGTAACACTGGTGCTTGGGATATAGAAGTTTTGATGTTATTGAAATCACCTTTCTTCTCTTCGTCTCATTTAAACTTTGCATCTTTGCGAATCACTCTTTGTAAAGGCTTGACGGTTTCGGTGCAATCAAGAGTGAATTTTCTTACAAAATTGATTTTTCCAAAGAACGATTACATGGCCTTTTTATTGTGAGGCAAAGGGAGTTGGGATATCACTTTTATCCGCTCAGGGTTGATGCTAAGTCCTTATAAGTATGATATGACCTTATAAGTTGACATTCTTGAGGTTTTCAGGGGTTCCTATATTTAAATTTTTGTATATAGGACATGAGCTCCTTGTTTTTGCATTCTTTCCCCCCCTAAATCATTCCCTTAGGTCGAACATGTTCTCTATATTGGCCACTCCTTTTGGTATTGTGTGAAACTTTGGTTTGTCATGAGAGTGATCTATTCCTTTCTTTTGTTTGTGGAGATTCAATTATGTGAGTAGTTCTTGGAATATTTCATCATCAATGGCCAAATCCTCAAAATTATCTTGGTTAGTCGGGAAATCTACAATCTGTTCATCCCCTTCAAAGACTTTCAAGTTAGAAATGTTGTTAGGCACCAACGGTTTGTAGATCAGTTCTACTGCAAACCTTGAGGCTTCACAGCCTTCTAAAGGTGATAATCTTGAGGCTGCGGTGGCTAAAGAATCAACAAGAGCATTTTTTGTCCTGGGAACAGTGGTAATGTTGAAAGCCTCAAAATTGTCTATTATCTTGTGTACCTCTTGTTGATAATTTCTCAAGTGAGGTGAATTGCAATGGATAGTATTCTTTACTTGTCTAACGATAATTCCGGAGTCTCCAAAAACTTTCAATTCTTTGACGTTTAAGTCGATGGCCTTTTTTAGTCCTTGGACTAGAGCTTCATATTCAGTAGTGTTATTAGTGCATTCAAATTCTAATATGCAGGATAAGAAGTTTTGTTTCCCCTTTGGTTCAATGAGGATACATCCAGCTCTTGACCCTTCTTGAGATTTAGAACCATCAAAGTACAACGTCCAAATTTGTGGGGGAATTACTAACTTCTTCATGTCTATCTATTTTTTCACTTTCATCTTCCTTGTCTGTTATTCCTGATGGAGAATCCTGACAGAGGATGCTTTCTTCTGCGGCTGCCAGTAAGTCTACTTGGAAAATCATTTCAGATTTTTGTGTGGGAGGTATGTCAGACACGTGAGGGGAAAAATTACCAAAATCAGAATCACAGAAGTAGTTTCCTAACACAGGGAACTCTGTTGATGAGGGTTCATTTGGGGTCTCTAAATCAGTGACGGTATGTTTGAGATATCTTTCTATGTCAATCCTGATCATGTTTGTATGTCCTTTTATTGGCAACCAAAGGTGAGCCCAATCAGTACTAAAGTATCCATTTAATTTCTCATACCAATCTCAGTTAAGTAACATTCCATAAGCCTCTGGGATGTCTACCACAATTATGTCAATTACTTGGACAAATTTTGGGTGCATAGCAATTCTGACCATGACATATTTTTGTTCCTCAATGACCTTTACCTAAGTCCTATCCAGTTGTATAACGTGTTTATCACTTTTGAGTGGGGTTACGTTCAATTTCTTGCAAATTGACAATGGCATGACATTTGAAGATGGCCCTGAATCGACTGGGAAATTATGTAGATTTATGTTGAAAACTTCAAACGTCAAAAGGAAAGGAGGAACAAAAGGCCTTTCCTTTTTGTCTAAAGAGAAAGCATTCACACTTGGATTATTTGTTAAATATGTGGGAGATAGGACTTCACTTTGATCAGTGCTTTTCATAGGGGTATTTATTGATTTTAAGGCATGTAACCAAAAATCCTTTTGTTGAGGGATCCTACACATGTCCATGACAGACACATTAGCCTTCATCTTCTTCAAGTCTTCTACCACGTTGTAGTCTAGTTTAGGAGCTTCCCGTGTGTGTATGGTTGTGGGGTTTCTTTGGGAAGAAAATAGCGGCTTGGGGTGATCGGTCATTGGTTTCCCTCTAGATAATTGAGTAGTGGTGGTATTACTTTGAATAGGATTACTTCTACCTTGCGCCTATACAACTAGAGCTTTAGCGGGAGGTCCCTGCACTTCAGCGGCATCATTGAAAGGTATCAGGTGGTTGGAATCCCATAACAACATGGTTGTCTCTTCCAGTGTCTCTTGACTTTCTTGATCGATGGAATTTATTGCCGAGCTACTAGGTTGTTCGATTAGAGAGCATTCATCTAGAAATCAGTTATCCATCAGATTCATAGCATGTAACCATTGAGGACAGTCCCTTTCTGAATGGTTTTCTTGGTGATATGTGCAGAAAGAGTCAGATGATACGTTCCCTAAGTTGACGTTCAGGTTAGCTGGGGGAGGTTCAATAACTTTGAAGGGTGGATTTATTTTTAAAAAGGGTTTATAAGGTCTTTCATTTTGGTTTCCCTCTTCAGCACTCCTTGTCATATCTACGATCTCATTGGAGAGTTTTTTTATCATCCGCTGCAGGCTTTCTAGATCCCCTCCTTTATCAGGACCTTGTTCTATTTGTTTTCTTGGGGGCCTTGTTAACAAAAGTCCTCTCTTAGGCAGAGGTTGGGTTTCTTTTTTTATTAATGAGATATGACCTTCTTTACATCCTTTCATTTGGAATTCAATCGTTTTAGCTTCTTCGAAATTTTCATCTAAAGTATGTTTGGCAGCCCTTTTTACAAACATGGAAATAGAAGTTGGGAGAGCATTAGCGTATAATTCAATTTGCAACTCCTGTGTAGGTTTAGCCTCGGGTTGGAATTTGTTCAAAATGGTGTTAAACCTTTGGTTGAAATCTTTAATCTTTTCGTTTGGACTCATAGTGGCGGCGAAAAGTTCAGCCATTAAAGCTCTTGTGGTAGTTTCTTCAGAAAATTTGTCCGAAACATCCTTTTGAAACTTTGTCCAGCTAGTTATAGAACCGACTGGAAGGTTAAAATACCAAGTCGAGGCAGAATTTCCAAAGGTGTAAAGAAAAATTCTACACACTACGTCTCTGTGTTGCACATTCATCAACCTTATGGCTAATATGAACTTCTTAATATGGTCCTCGGGCAATTCAAGTGTTTTGGGGTCAAATTTAGGAAGTAATTTTTCCGGATGTCTGGGTTGGTTATGCATTTGTCCTGGAATTTCCAGAGCATCTCTTTCCAACCGTGGTTGATTGTCTTGAGGTTGATTCCCCCTTTCTCCATTGTTATTGTTATTATCATCCATTTCTTTTGATTCAGAACCTGAGTGATTCGAGTTAGACCCTTCCTCTTCAGATTAAAAATCATCAGGTTCAGAGTAATTACCAGTTGGAGTTTTGGGTATTATATTAAGGGGTTGTTCGATCTCCATGAGAGCAAAATCTATCAAATATTCTACCATGTGAACGAATACCTAGTCATGGGTGTCAATAATTGGTCTGCTTATTTGTTTTCTTCGAGGAAGTAAAGGAGATAAAGGTAATGCTCCGATATGTCGAGAATAAGCTCTAGTGATTATTCTGAACTTATACAACTCTTCGTGGGGAAGAGCGTAAGGTATTTCAGGGTATAGGTGTTCTTCCTCTTCGTGTTGAGGTGAGTTACTCATACCGAGAGTATTCTATGTATGTTGGTTGTCTTGAGAGTGACTAGCCATGCATGTGGGTTGTTATGAATCTATAGTCTATGTGGAATATTTTGTCAGAAATATTGTTAGACATGCATTCGTTCAGGCCCTCCTTCTAGCGCCAATTCTATTGAGGGGTTTGAGATCCCTTTAACTCGACAACAGGAACCAAACCCGCTTAAGAGGCCTAATTAGACTCGTAAGCGTTTGATGAGTGGTAAGGTTCTCCAGATTCTTGATCTAGCTGGATTTATCGATGGGCTTTAATTGTGATTGATAGATATGTCTTTTTTGTGAAACCTTTCCTCGAACTAGGCGATTCTATTTTTAGTTCTTTTCTGATATTTATGACGCAAGAAAGATACAGCTTAATCTAAATGGCAGAGGGAAGTGAAATTGTGTGTTGTGGGGAGGATGGGTTTTAGGATAACCTTTATACCTTAGCATGCAGACGAAGAAAATCTAAACTACTTCAAACTAGCATTAATACTATTTTGATTAGTGGGCATTCAACATTGTCTGAGATAACAGTTACAGAAAATAAAACATACAAGTGACAGAAAGCTAGCGCAAGAAAAGTAATTCTCAATGCTCTAGTATCAATCACAAGTTACCATAATCGATTTCTATTCATCAACTAAAATAAAAGAATTGTCACAACATTATAAGATAACTTTAAATAGCAGATACAACAACTCTTACTCAATACAACGACAAAATATTGAATCTGAAGATAGAGATAATCCCCATTAGTCCAATCACATTCACGCCTTAGATGATAGAAGTGTCTTTGGTTCTAAAAAGAACTTCTTAATTAAAATAACTTGCACATAAATAGTTCTCTTACAAAATTCCAGAAAAAGTCTTTCTCTCCAAAACCATCGACCCATTGTCCCAGGACGATGCCCTTATTTATAACAAAAAAATAACTAAACTAAAAACAGTTTTTAAAGTTGTGCTAAATTAAGAAAATGCCACGTGGTTTATTTATCTATGTGTTCTCTTTTGCTTCTATTCTCATCATCTAGTGGTTTTACTGAAGTGGATTGTTCTTCTCGTACTCTGACCACTTGATGAAGAGATCTTTGCATGCATTTGCATATGGAAACCTGTGTTGATCCATCGGAGAGAAGAGGACCTCCTTTATCTCTATTTCCCATTCCTTATACTTGATTAGCTTGACACCTAAGCGTTGTAGGACTGCAAGAGATTTAATCAGGAGTTCCATGAACTTCTTCACTTGACCCGAGATCATGCTTGAAATTTGAGAAATATTCGCTTCCCATGCCCGGTCTTGCTCTTGATGTTGTTTAACTATGTCATGTAGATCGACGAAATCTTTCGGTGGACCAAACTTTGGTAGGTTAATGCTCCTCATTTCTCGATTGATTTTCTCCCAACCTTTCTCACACTCTCCCCATCTTTCCTGCACTTTCCGCTGAGGTTCCTGGACCATGCTTACCTAATGTTTAGTTGCCTTCCTTATTTGGGCGATGTTGTTATCCATTAGAACTCGGATGCCATGCTCTTTTGTATCTCGGCCCTTCTGTACTTCGCTGATGTAGTCTATCCATTCTAAGGCTTGATGTGCCTTTTCATACCATCGTTGCATGTCTTTACAGGTTACCATCCCCGTGAGGGTAACTTCTTGGAAGTTATCTATGCGAGCGATGAAGAGATCTCTTTCACTAGTGAATTGTGCATACATTTCTCGGAAATCACTCTTCAGGAGTACCACTACCTGTGTCAAATCCTGGTAATATTCCGCTTGATGTCACAGATGGTCCAACTCTTTCTTCATGGTGGCTACCTCCATTTCATCCCTTCTTACCCTATCCAAAGTAGCATCGGTTAGAGCCATACATGCTTTGATTAGCTTAGTCATCTTAGCATTTTCTGTGTCAAACATCGTTTCTTCTGTGGTTATGAGAAGTGTGTTATCGAGCGTGAGCCTCCTTTTCTTGGTAGTTCTTCTCATTACAACTTTCATTTTCCCATCATATGCAATTGCTTGTATATCAACAATTTCATTTATTGGTTCAGAAATCTGTTGATCTCCCCGGGACAGAGTATTGCCTAGGCTTCCTGCCATATAGAGATGTTCCATGACATCTTCTCTTAGTTCCTTGGCAGGGGAAACTTCTGTATGTTCTGGTGACTTGGCCTCCTACTGGTGCTCATCGGCTGGTGCAGTCTTGGTCCTAGATGGGGAAGTAGAAAAAGGATTGACATTAGCTCGGGGTTCGGCCGTTGAGATGTCGATTTCTAGATGCTGCATTTCTTCTTCTTGCTCACCATCACTCAAAACATTCTTGGAGTTGTCATTCTGAGGTTGTGTTCCCAATTGGTTGAGAAATTCAGTATCCAGAGTGCTCCTAGCCTCATGGTCGCCTTCCTGGGGATTTGGGATCAAAGCGTCGGAAGCTGGAGCAGATGTTTCCCTTGGTTCTTCCTCTTCTGTGATTGGTACCGGGGTTATGCGCAAAGCCTTTGAACTTTCCTCATCGTCATATATGGTAATTAAGTCTATGATGACAGTAGGAACACCCGTCCCACTTGACGCTCTTGCTATCCTTTTCTAAGCTGTAGTATTCACCGACGATCCTGCCTGTAATGATATCGATTTGGGGTTTTGTTGGCGATGGTCTCCTTTGGTTGAATTGTCTCTAAGACATTTAGCTCTTCTTAGCGATTTCTTATGTCGGTCGGGGTAATCCTCAAGGGTTCTATCAAAGGGTTAAGTGGGGGATCTTCTTCTAACCTTTGTATAGATATTTGGGCTTCTTCCAGTAACAACATCCCCCTCCTTTGTGCCTCTGCTACTTCTACTGCTCTGTTTTCTTCTCTAACCCTGAGGGCTTCTTGAGCTATTTGTTCTATCGTGTCAACCTGCTCATCCATAGTCATTGCTTTGAATCTGATCATATTGGGGTTATCCCTTCTATGGAGCACCTCCTCCCAGTCTTGGGCGTCCTCTGTAAAGATTTCATCTTCAAAACTATCATGAGGATATGGCCAATAGGAGGTTACCTGTGACGCGTTTTGGGGAACTAAACCCTTTGGATCATGCTTGCGAAAGCGGCCTGTGGGGAACTGATACTCAAGCTTATTTAACCCTTCTTGTTTCACTTGTGCAATTTCTTTGACCATATAAAATCCTATATGAAATCCATAGGGAATGAAAGATCTCTTCTTATCCTTTACCAGGGAAGCATTATAACCTTGTAAAATAGTCTGGTAACAAATCTCTCCCAATATGAGATGATCTGGGACATGAACAGGGAGTAGGTGAGGTGCACCAGTAGCTCCAAACACCCTGATATAGGTGCTTGTCTCTTCGAGGTACCAGTGGACAACTTTAGCTACCATCTTCTTTGTTGCCGCTGAAAGCCTAGGGCATTACTTTCTAAAGATAATGAAGTATATCCTGGCTGCGAAAACATTTCTTGCGCAGATTACGTCCAACAAGTAGGATTCCATGTAGAAGATTGGAACTTCTCCTTCTTTCGGTGTCTGGGCCTGTAGGATATTAATACTCAGTTGCTTGGAGATAATGGCTCCACAATTGAAACTACTCCAGGAAATCGCCACGGTATACACCAAAGGCATCCAAGCTTCTAAAAATTTTGAGCAATCCTTTTCCCCATATAATCGGCAAATCAAAGCCATTAAATACATGTAGGGCTCTCTGAGATTTACTGTGTTATACTAGCCAATGTTTTTGTTTGTGAATTTTTTGTCTTCTCTCCACCTTGAGGTTAGTAACCTGCTGGTGTCATGATACTCATAAAATTTGACCACGAAATCTGTGTTCAACCTCTCCTATGGGTCCCTGAGTTTATAATATTTTTGTACCTCAACTGGAAGGAAAACACCAACACATTCTCCCTCTGCATTGTTGATAGTGTATTTCACTGTATCTGTGTGTTCGATTATGCAGCCTAAAGTCTCGATACAGGGCATAACTGGGGTCCGAGATGCCACCCTGTACAGGTATGATCTCCTGATGTTTGCGAACACTTGATCATCCAATATTTTGACATCCGAGTTACTGTGGGGTGTGAACTTCGGGTAATCTTCCTGGTTGATTTTGCTATACAAGTCTCCCCAATGCGGGAGCACCATTTTAGATCCAGTGCTTGTCTCAGTGTCGCTGAACGCTGGAGGTTGAGCAAATTCCTTCTAGGTGGATGTGCGAATAATTGATTCCATCTTCGAGACAAAATCAAGTTCTCTTGCAGCGCCCGATGTAGACCCCTCACCAACCTATGCTTCTTTCTTTTTGGGCGTTCTAGGTGAGTGTCTGGTCATTGGCTTTATTGGAGGCATTTTCCTGCAGAAAATAAAAGAATGGTATAGTAAGCATCCAACCATCCTTGACAAGAGTCATTGACGCAATCACAAGTGCAGAAATGACAAAGACAATGCTTACCTCTTGCTTGCAAGAAATTAACCTTGTCTTACTGGTAATCAAAGTCAGAGAGTGAGTTGTAACCTCCTCGATGCTTTCTCTTGTTCCTTCATCTGCTTCAGGGAATAAGCGATTTGCGAACAAAATAGCATGTTTGGGTATGACCTTATAAATTTAAAAAGAACGTATACTTACCTTGCCTCATCAAGTCGTAAATTCAGGAGTGCAAATGTGATATATGCAATCTATTACAGAATCTGCACCATGCTTAGGATTAAATGCAACATAGGTTGGCGGTGCAGGAGCGGGTTTTCGCAGTTCATCGATGAATTCAAATTCAAATAGTTGGCCGGTGTGCGGGATTGTGGTGTTGGTTGCGTGAAAATTTAATTTGTCTACCAAAATATAGAAATTTGTCTTACATCGGCTAGGGGTTTCCCATCAAATCACCGGGCCTTTTCGTGTTCACAAGAAACTATTATGATCGGCGTCGAAAAAGAAAGTAGGTTCTTTTGAATGGAACAACAACACTTATCGTCTAGGATTTCCGGTGTAAAATGATGAAGGTTCGATGAAAAACCTTGATGTTTGGTGACCTATCAGTCTATCGATATTAAATAAGTGAATCAACGTTGGTTGTTTTCATTAGACATGTTTTGTTGATACCTTCAGGCAAAAGTTCTAACACCAATTAAAACCTTCATACAGTGTTGACGTGGAAATGCTGACATAGAAGTACATATATAACACGGGGGAACCTCAAAAGACAATACAGGGAAGAGACCGAGTCATACAGATTATTAATGCGGCAAAGACACGTGGCTTATTGATTTTGACCTCTTCATATATATACTCTTGGGAGGTTGACACGTAGTGCACTTTGACACATCCCTTGAGGGCTCCCTTGTGGTTTGGCGCTTAGTCTCGGGTTTTGACTTGTGATGTGTTAGTAGTTGGTGCTTGATAGCTCGACATTTGGCTTGAATACTTGGAGATTGGGCCTTCAGGTCCAATATGTTTACTAGAATAATTAAAACCCTATAGAGAAGACTGAGAGCCAAATTGACCAAGAAAACCCATTTTCTGTTTTGCCAAAACTTATAAATATTTTTCCCCATAACTGTATATTTTTTTCGATGAAGAAAATGTAGCTAACTTTAGATACATCGCGCTATAAAATGACCAAAACCTTCAGTGTTGCAAAAGTGCCATGTCGCTGCAAAATGAGGGAACATTCTCATAAATTGGTACAAAAATTATAGGGTGTCAACACAATGTCCACGCCAACTGATGTGTCGATACCCTTGTCCTTACAAGGCACTAGCCTAAACTTCCATGGTGGAATTCCATTCTAGGAAAGCCTACAACCATTCATCGCTTGGACCTTCTTCCGACGTAATCTTTGCTTCCCTCCGACAAGAATGGTATTGAGGAATGTTCCCTCTCGATATCATCCATTCAGAGTTTGAGCAATTCGTGCAGTCTCATTAACCCAAGCCCAAGGTATTGAGGAATATTTCCTCTCCTATGAACCAATTAAAATTCTTAATTGATGTTTCTTAGAATACCACTCTTTGGTATCCAATTACTTAAACCTTATGTTGAGCACTCAACACACCTTAAAAGATCTTGCGAAATTTCTTTCTTTTTGGGTACTACTTATCAATTTGGTTTTTTTGAATCAGAGTCAATATTTTGGGATGGATAAATTTATATGTTGTTAATGAGTCTTGTTATCGGTTATTCTTTTGGAAATAAGGCAATACCACCATTAAAAGTCAGGCTCACAACAGTGTTGGAATCTCAGAATTCATTGACGACTGATTTTCAGTGTGAAGGTCAAGGTGGTGTAGATTGAAACCACTCTCCTTCGCAACCATGTTTTATAAAGAGTTATTTGTTCAAAGCGTTGGCGTGGGAACATCTTTGACTATCCTTGGCTACATGAACAGGTGGCAAATCGGTCCCAGATTTGTTGAGATTTATTCAACCTATGTTTAAACAAATGAGGAGGATCAACTGCACATGTGGCAGGGAATTCAATAGTCAAAGAAAAAAACTTCAGATTCGAAGGGATTCATTCCAACAGTTCAAACAATTCGAGACATTTGGCAAACCTTTTCAAATTTCTTGTGATTTAGTTTCGTTTTAGTATGTAGAGTGGATTTGTATCTTAGAAGATAGGAATAGTTTGTTTATTGTAATGGTATATATTTTATCGATTCAATGAGGACTATGTGTTTTCTTATGTGATATTTTTTCTCTGTTTATCATTTCTATATAAGTCTTCTGTTATTGGTATTTAAACTGATATATGTTTGGAATTCATCCTTGTTAGATGCTCCATCTCATGTGCAGTTAAATACTTATTCATTTTGCTTAGATTGTATGTTCATAATTCATCTTTACTTTGATGCTTTGTTGATAGCAATTTTCCATTGTCTATTATTCCTCTAAAGTTATATCAAGAATCCATTCATAGCTAGATGTTCTTGATATAATGGGTTGTTGATTTCTTCATTTCTGCTACCATGCTATAATTTATATATTCATTGTAGAACATTGTCTACCTTGCCTTTGTTCCCTGGAATACTCATCAACCAATCACTTATATTTATCATTTGTATTATTTAAACTCCATGCCCAATGGATTTCCTTTTCCTTTGGCCAACAACTTCATAAATTTTCTCTTTTACTAAAAACCTAGCCTCTGATTTCATTTAAAATCTGTGAGATAGCCCTCTCTAGGTTGGAAGGGATAGATTCCAACCTCCAAGTTGGTTTGTGGTTACCTCCGGGTTTCTTTGATACAACCCAAAGAAATTACAGAGTGATAACATTTTTGGTGCCGTTGTTGGGGAACGAAGGTGAAATCTTCCCTGGAGAAATGATAAATATTAAAGCTGATTGTTGATGGTGAACACCGATCAAACACAAGAGGTTGTACTATTCACATGGCAACTCCAACCAAACTTCAAGCAAATTCAAAGACTCCACTATCGATTGAATCCAAAAACTTAAGTTTCATGACGAATCCACACCTTGTAAAATCTACATTTTGAAAGTTTCGTTGGTTACTCCACTGGTTTAATGACAAATTTAGGAGGTGTTGTGGCAACTGCAAGCACTTTCGAAGGTAAGCGAATCTCTATTACTGCAAATGAACAAATTCCTTTTTCAGATGTTCAACATGATGATGTCTCTGTCTTTGGAATTAATCAAAAATTTCAAATGACTATTGAAACCTTAAGAGATTTTGTATGTGCACCGGATTTTGATGTTGAAAATCTTCATCTTATTTTAGAAAGGATACATCCTCAAAAAAGTGAAAGGGATATGTTATGTAATCTTAATTTAATATTATCCTTTTTGTATGGGCATATTTCAATGGAGATATTATGTAAGGCATTTCATTTTTAAAAAAATGGAAGATCAATCCTTTGAAGAGCCAATTAAGGAGATAATAGAGCCTAAGATAATTTTTCATTATATTCAAGAGTCAAAAGGATAGAGTTATTTGCCTCTTTATACATGAATCTCAATGGTTCATTTACGAGATGTAGTAATGTTTGCAGAGGATACTTAAAGATTATCCCATTTTCAGCTGAAGCAAGAAGAGTAAGTCCTTGATGAGATATTTTGCCATTATTTTTATGATCTAGTGGAAATCTGGATGGAGTTTGTTTTTTCAAGGATCCAGAAGGTTACATTTTTGGGTGTGCTTCCTACTTGCAATAGTAAGTATGAAATTTTTATGGATTTTGTATTGTATTTGTTATGTTCCTCTCATGTTTCTTGTTACATGCAACATCAAGGCATGATGAGCAATCAATTGCTTATGAGGTTATTTTGGAAATTTGTATATACATGAGTAAGCAAGTTGTCAACTAATTAGAGTAGGTAGTATAGATAAATAAGATTGACACTTCAATCATTTTCTTCATCCTGCACAGTATGGTCAGATTGTAGTATGAAGTTTGTTTTCAACTATTTCTTTCAGTTTGAGGATTGAAATAGGTTGTAGACATGGTATGGGATTAGCCCAATGGATAGGTATAAGTCTGTTGTTCTTTGTCGCCTTGGGAGGACGCCATCCTTAGTTGGAGCCAATGTTGGCATCCTGTAATTTTTGTACTACTTTATGAGCATGTTCGCTCATTTTGCAGCGACATAGCACTTTTGTAACACTTAAGGTTTTGGTCATTTCATAGCGTCGGGTAGTTAATGTTAGCTTCATTTTCTTCATCGACAGAAATATACAGTTATGGGGAAAAATATTTATGAGTTTTGGCAAAATAGAAAATGGGTTTTCTTGGTCCATTTGGCTCTCGGTCTTCTATACAGGGTTTTAATTGTTCTAGTAAAAATATTGGGCCCGGAGGTCCAATATCCAAGTATTCAAGCCAAATGTTGAACTATCAAGCACCAACTACTAACACATCACAATTTGAAATCCGAGACCAAGCGCCAAACCACAAGGGATGTGTCAAAGTGCACTACGCGCCGAGCACAGTGAAGAACAACGTTGAATATAAAGACATGAAACAACTTTTGTGCAATGCATGTGGTATTATTCGCACTAGCACAGCCGCTAACTCGCGGCTGGTGAACGCCGAAAGGCTTACGGCTGTTAAACTTCCCACGTAGTTAAAAAAACCCTAACACAATAAAAACGCTAGGCCCACGAAAATCCATGGCGCAATGTTTGCAGCAAATGATGTACTAAATGATGCGCAACTACCATGTGGTTGATCAACGTCGATAGGTGATTACTAGCAAGTGAGTGGAGGGGCGCTTGGTCGTGGCCCGGAAGGTGGAGCGCGGAAGGCATTCACGGATGTACAAGTGGAAGGCTGTTAAAAACGCATGCATGCACTAGTAAAAAATGCTAATTTGGCTGGTTTCATAAAATGAAAGGACGGCTTGCAAAACCTGAACCGCTGGGAAAGAGAAAAGGTCCAGAGGTGGATGGAAGGAGTCGGAAGGAGTTGGCTGGAAGGAGGCAGTGTGTCCAGAACGTGGCTAGTGAAGGCCAAAGGTTTAGGTTGGCCTAGAAAATGAAACCCTAATCACTCATACGTGGCAATCAGCTAGCCACCATAGTAAATTTTAAATATGATTAAGTAAAAGTAAAAAAACAAACATGTAAACTGATGTCTTTATAATAGTGAGGAAGTTAGTGGTTGAAATCA
>ML778462.1:237950-293992 GCA_009831015.1 Picea engelmannii
GATGTCTTTATAATAGTGAGGAAGTTAGTGGTTGAAATCACAACCATTGATTTATTGGGACTACTAAGAATATTCCATCAATATTTAATCTTGTCTATACAAAACTGATTAAGCACTAAAAACCTATTAAATGTGCCCATGATAAATAGGTGTACGCCTTTTGGCGTAATAATGTGGAAACAAAAACGTAGACTAATAAAGAGGTACTCCCTTTCGGTTCTGTATTGGCAGTCGATTGGAATGAATCATTTGATATAAGTCTTGGCGAAGCGTTTTTAAGGGCCTGCAAATATATGTTGAATAAAAACACTCGCTCATGGAGGGTACTCTTAAAATTCTTGTCAATGAGTTTTCTCCTCTGGATACTCGATGACAGGGTTCCAATAATGGATGTGAATGTTCCTTTCGCCATCCTGGTGAGATACAAACACTGGTGATTCCACGGTCTCGATTCTAATCTCTGCCTGAGGCGGGCTTTTATTACATGGTGCCACCAATGAAGGAAAAAATGATACAAATTTCAGGTCGGCTTTTATTACATGGTGCCACCAATGAAGGAAAAAATGATACAAATTTCAGGTCACCTGTTGATGAAGGAATTGTGGATACTCTTGTTGAATTTGGACTTGAAGCACATGTTGTTCGAAAAGCATTAAGGGCCACAGGCTTTACCAGATGGAAATAAGGCAATACCACCGTTAAAATTCGGGCTCACAACAGTGTTGGAATCTCAGATTTCATCGACGACTGATTTTCAGTGCGAAGGTCAAGGAGGTGTGGATTGAAACCACTCTCCTCTGCAACCACGTTTTATTTAAAACAAATTATAAAGAGTTATTTGTTCAAAGCGCTGACGTGGGAACAACTTTTACTATCCTTGGCTACAGGAACAGGTGGAAAATCAGCTCCATATTTGCTGAGATTTATTCAACTTATGTGTCAACAAATGAAGAGGATCAAATGCACAGGTGGCAGGGAATTCAATAGTTAAAGAAAAAAACTCCAGATTCGAAGGGATTCATTCCAAAAGTTCAAACAATTCGAGACATTTGGCAAACCTTTTCAGATTTCTTGTGATTTAGATTTGTTTTAGTATATAGATTGGATTTCCTATCTTAGAAGATAGGAATAGTTTGTTTATTGTAATGGTATATATTTTATCAATTTCAATGAGTACTGGGGGGACTCGAGAAAAGGAAACTCTTTTGTATCAGATTTTTATTTTATTTCTGAGCTTAATAAGATATCATATAGAAGTACATAGTATTTTCATAGCAGAGATTCAAGCCGGTGATGTTTTACACTATGTGTTTTCTTATGTCATTTTTTTCTATGTTTATCATTTCTATATAAGTCTTCTGTTATTTAAATTGATATATGTTTGGAATTCATTCTTTTTAGATGCTCCATTTCATGTGCAGTTAAATATTTATTCATTTTGCTCAGATTGTATGTTCAGAATTCATCTTTACTTTGGTGCTCTGTTCATAGCAATTTTCCATTGTTTATTATTCCTCTAAAGTTATATCAATAATTCCTCTATAACTAGATACTCTTGATCTAATGGGCTGTTGATTTCTTCATTTCTGAAACCATGCTATAACTGAAATATCCATTGTAGAACATTGTCTACCTTGCCTTTGTTCCCTGGAATACTCATCAACCAATAACTGATATTTATCATTTGTATTATTTGAATTCCATGCCTAATGGATTTTCTTTTCCTTTGGCCAACAATTTCATAAATTTTCTCTTTCACTAAAGACGTAGCGTCTGATTTCATTGAAAATCTGTGAGAGAGCCCTCTCTAGGTTGGAAGGGCTAGATTCCAGCCTGCAAGTTGGTTTGTGGTTACCTCCGGGTTTCTTTGATACAACCCAAAGAAATTACAGAGTGATAACACATTGAAATATCACAAGGATGCCAAATGGCAGTGAGAGAGATGTTGTCTATGTAAACTCGAGAATCTTCAGAAGGTCATAACTCTTGTTATAAAGCTCAGTTCTGAGCAAACTTACTGTTGTTGGAAAGCTCTTAATGAGAAAAAGACAATGGAGTTGTGATAGAGAAGATTCAACATTATTAGAAGAAGTGGAAAATTTAATACCCCATCTCCTAAAAGGTACTTAGGGGTTTGGGTGTGTGACATAGTGGTATCAGAGCAGGCAACAACACTTGGCCTGCTTGAGCTCATGAAAGAGTCGAGTAATTGTATTAGAGAACTTTTAAGAGGGAGGGCACCCTACCCTACCCCATTTATAAGAGCTTATTGAGCTTTACTAATGAAAAGAGCAATGAGACATTCTGCTATTTTTACATGTTTAAATCTGGACTGTATGTTGTGTGTTATATGCTAAATGATGAAGTTGATTTCACCTCACAAAATTACCTATGTTGTTTATAAATTAGTGGATAATTAACTAACAAAAAATGTTGTTATCAGCACATAAACAATTAATGGAAAGCAAGGGAAACTAGGGCATAAAGAATGGTGACACATCATGAGATTGGAGAGATCTCCCACAACCGAGAAGAAGAGTCTGATGAAAGGAGAGTGGTGGAAACCCCTCCAGATTTGGATGAAACAGTAAGAAGCCTCATGGCAGAATTGTAAAGTTTTAAAGCAGAAAATGAGAGGCTCATAAAAGAACAAGAAAAACAAACTGAAATAAATGCAGTTTTGTTGCAAAGCTTGTCAGACATATAGAGGCAGTTGCAACATGGACCAACAACCAATAATATGGGCATACATTAGACTAAGAAAACCTAAATTCCACCCGAGATACAAAAGCATGGACCTGAAAGTAGCAACACGAGGAGAAATACCTCAAAGTAGGCCCAACATGGAGCCAAGAGGAATGCTAATGTCAAGTATTCATCTAAAGAATCCTCGAGTGAGGGAACTAACAACTCCAAGGAACTATCTAGCAGTGAGACTAGTTCACACTCTTAGAGGAGAAGAAAGAGGGGGAAACATTCCAAGAGGTATGACCCTCAAGAGTTTAAGAAAGCCAAACCACCCACTTTTGATGGAGAAATTAAAAAGGGGGAAGAAGCATAAGTTTGGCTACTTGTCTTAAAAAAGTGTTTCAGAGTCCATGACTAGTATGAAAACTTAAAGTTCCAAATAGCCATTTTCAACTTGAATGGGAAGGCCTCCATTTGGTGGGAGGACCTTAGGAATGTGAAAGGAATTCATGAGAAGGAGTTGTCGTGGAAATAATTTGAGAAATACTTTAAGAAGAAGTACATGTCTGAAAGGTACTATGATGAAAAGACCAAGGAGTTCTGTGAACTCAAGCTAGGGCGACTCACCATAGATGAATATATAAACAAATTTCTCAAGCTGATGAGGTATGTACCATACTTAAAGGATGTAAAGGTAAAGATGTGATGATTCATTAGTGGGCTACCTCAGTCTTTCTGAGACGTAATTGAGTTTGATGAACCTAAGACTTTAGAAGACATTATTTAGAAGGCAAGGTATTGCTATGAGCAATTCAAGAACAAGGTAGAACCTCATAAGGAATGGAAGAAGAAAAGTAAACCAAGATTCAAGAAGAAGGGGTTTAAATCCTCAAGATTTAAGAGTCACGGGAAAATCTCTAAGATGTGTCTTCCCAGTAAGAGTGTGTATCAACAAAACTTTCCATCTCAGAGTGGAAATAAACCCTTTGGATCAGCCCCCCAAAAGACTGATAATACAAAGAGAAAACCATTGAAATATTGGGGGTGTGGAGAAGAAAATTTGATGAGGGACTACCCACATAGACAACAAAACAATAGGAGGGTCTACATGAAGCTACCACAGTCAATGATGTGTTTAGGAGCGTGCCACAAATTTATGCAGCCTTCGATAATAAAAAAGCTGACCACCAAGCTTCAGTGGTGGAGATGGAAGGATGATTTACAACCATCTTGTTTCCATTTTAATTGACCCTGGTTCTAATTTGAGTTATTCCCCCCCCCAAACTGTTGAGAAATGTAAATTACAACAAGTAAAACATGCTAAATCATGGTTGGTACAACTAGCCATTGGAACAAAAAGAAAGGTAACAAAAGTCATACTAGCATGCCAATTCATTATGAATGGGATTTCCACCCAAGCAACTCTAAACATACACCCTTTAGGATCTTATGACTTGTTGATTGGCATAGATTGGTTGGCTACCCATAAAACCAAGTTGGATTGTTATAATAAAACGTTAGAGTGTGAAGATGAGGAAGGGAAGAAAAGGACCCTACAGGGAATTCAAAAGCATGTCTCAGTGAGACAAATCTCATCCCTTCAAGTGAAGAAGTATTGCAGAAAAGGATGTCATTTGTATGCAATACAAGTATTGAACTCTGTTTAGGATAGTAAACCCAACCTAGAGGACTATCCTATATTGAGAGAGTATAAAGATGTGTTTCCATAAGAGGTACTGGGTCTACCTCCAAGAAGAGACATTGATTTCTCAATAGAACTAGTGCCCGAAGCGATGCCAATGTCTAGAGCATCATATAGAATGAGTACACTAGAGCTAGTTGAGCTCAAACTACAGTTGAAGGAGATGTTGGACAAAGGTTACATCCAACCTAGTGTGTCTCCTTGGGTAGCACCAACCTTGTTTGTGAAGAAGAAGGATGGCACACTCAGGTTGTGCATAGACTATAGGAAACTCAACAAGATGACAATTAACAATAAGTATCCCTTGCTAAGAATTGATGACCCGTTTGACCAATTAAGGGGTGCTACAATTTTCTCCAAGATTGAATTGAGGTATGGATACCATCAAGTCCGAATTAAGGATGAAGACATCCACAAAATGACCTTTAGGAAAAGATATGGGCACAATGAATTTGCGGCGGTGCCATTTGGGCTAACCAATGCACAACCCACCTTTATGTGCTTAATGAATAGTGTGCTCAGCAAGTTCTTGGACAGATTTGTGTTGGTTTTCATAGATGACATTATGATCTATTCTAAGAGCAGAGAAGAGCATGAAGAGCACCTCAAGCTAGTGATTCAAGTGCTAAGAGCGCACAAGCTCTATGTTAAGTTTAGTAAGTGTGACTTTTTCCAAAAACAAGTCCATTACTTAGGCCATGTCATCACTAAGGAAGGAGTGGCAGTCAATCCTGACATGATCAAAGCCATTATGGATTGGCTTATACCAAAAGATGTATCTGATACCAGATCATTTATGGGCCTAGCAGGATACTATAGAAAGTTCATAAAAGGATTTTCCAAGATTGGTTGTCCAATCACCTCCCTTCAGAAAAAGGGAGTTAAATTTATTTGGACATCAGAATGTGAAGAGAGCTTCCAACAACTGAAATACCTTCTAACCAATGCGCATGTGTTGAAGATTGCAGACCCAAACAAGGACTTCCTTGTGTGTATAGATGCCTGCAAGGAAGGGATCAGAGGAGTCCTTATGCAAGAAGGGCATGTGGTTTGCTACGAATCCAGAAAATTGAATGAGCACGAAATCAATTATGCTACACGTGATTTCGAATTGGATGCCATAGTACATGCTTTAAAAATGTGGAGGCATCACCTCCTAGGTAGAAGATTTGTACTTATGACAGACCATAGTGAGCTGAGGTATTTTTTTTACCAACCCAAATTGAACGTCAGGCAAGTTAGGTGGATGGCTCTCCTTAGTGAATTTGACTTTGAAATCAAACACATCAAGGGAAAAGAAAACAGAGTGGTTGATGCCCTCAGTAGAAGTATGAAAGTGATTCACTTGGCAACTACAAGCACTTGTGAATCATACATCAAGAAGAGAGTCAAAAGTGCATAAGAAACATATGCGTTTTTAAAAACTGTGAAATCATAACTTGAACAAGAGCCTACATGGTTGAAGTATGAGGGCTATCAATTGTTGGATGATGGCCTAACTTACAAAGGTAGATTGTATATTCCAAATTATGATGACTTGAAGAGATTCATAATGGATGAACTACATAAAAGACCATATATTGGCTATCCTGGTTATCAAAAAATGATCACAACCACTAAGAAGTTGGTTTACCGACCCTGAATGAAAAAGAACATAGCTGACTATTTGGCTAAATGATTAGAATGTCAGCAGGTCAAAGTGGAGCACAGACACCCAACAAGGTTGTTGCAACCCCTACCAATTCCTAAATGGAAATTGGAAACCATCTCCATGGATTTCATCACTGGATTACCTAAATCAACCAAATAGAATGATGTCATTATGGTGGTTGTGGATAAACTAAGCAAGGTTGCTCACTTTATCCATGTAAAGTCAACTTGCAAGGCAACATATATTGCCAATATTTTCATGAAAGAAATATTTAGATTACATGGTATACCTAAGGAAATCATATCAGACAGAGATACACAATTTACCTCTAGTTTTTGGAAGTCTCTGTTTGTTGGTTTTGGGACTAAATTGTTATTTAGTACAACCTATCACCCTCAAACTGATAGACATACAAAGAGGGTAAACCAAGTGTTAGAGGACATGCTAAGGATGCATGTGATGCATCAACCCAAGAAATGGGAAGAATACTTACCACTGGTAGAATTTGCCTACAACAATGACTATCAGGAGTCATCGAAGATGAGCCCTTTTGAGGCTCTCTATGGTAGACAATGCAATATTCCAATCATGATCCAGATTATTTTCGGAAGGAAATGAAAGCAGAGATATTACAATGAAATACACACAAATATTGCCAGAAACAGAGAAATACAACAATACATGATTTCTATTAATGAAAGAAATGTGCAGAGACTATAAAAATACAGAGTGAATGAACTCGCTAGAATGGTGGCAGCTTATCTCTGAGAAGAGATGTGACGGCTACACTCATTCACAAGAATATGAGTACAAAGAGGCTCTAAAGGCATTTTTACAATAAACACGAATGCAAAAAGCCTAGACATCCAAAAACCTAACCCTAAGAGATGAAGTGCCAAAAGTCATGTGGGCCCCGTTGGGGTAAGTTAGTACATCAACTTCCCGGGGTCGTAACTTTTGCATACGATCTTTGTTTTAGGCGTGTGATATCCCGTTGGAAAGGTCTTTTCAAGAAATACACATTATGCCTTCAAAATTTGACTCAGACAATAGTTTGACTATGTCAAGCCCAAAAACACTGTTTATGGCCTCAAAAACAGCCCTGGAAGTACAAAAATATGTACTAACATGAAAACTACCAAAATAAGCCAGTTGGAATAGGTGGGTGGCCACCAATATCCACCTGGATGTTGTGTAGGGCTTCAAGACAACCTCAAAAGTGCAGAACCCACAATTACAAAGAGATGTCACCATTACAGAGAAACGTGTTGAACTGAAAACTGTCAAGATGAGCCAAGTGGAATTTGGAACAAGTGGGTGGCCACCAATATCCACCTCGATCAAATCAGCTGGAAGAACCCATTGAACATAATTACACTTGGACCATACATGCTAAAAGAAATGGAACAACAAGTAGTTCAAATAAAACAAAATCTGAAAATAGCTCAGGACAGACAAAAAACTATGCATACAAAAATAAGACTCCTAGAGAGTTCAAAGTAGGGGATCATGTGTATCTCCGAGTTAGGCCCAGAAAAAGTTCCTTGAGGATTGGGACTTGTGCCAAGTTGGCACCTAAGTTTTGTGGACCCTTTGAAATTTTGGACAGAGTGGGACCTATAGAATACATAGTAGCACTTCCTCCCATAGTGAAAGCACATAATGTTTTCCATGTTTCGTTTCTGAAGAAATATGTACATGATTCTAATCATATAATTGACTGGTATGCGATTCAGGTGGAACTAGAGGGAGAATTACTGCCAGAGACACAATGCATACTAGACAAGAAACAAACCCCACTTAAGAACAAAACCATTGCACAAGTCAAGGTGTAGTGGAAACACTTTGGTCCAGATGAAGCTACATGGGAAATGGAGGATGCCATGAAACATGCATACCCGTTTTTGTTCATTGTTGTACATAGAGATCACAACAACAGGTAGAACACCGAGGACATTGTTCCTTTAAGGGAGAGGGGACTGTAATACCCATGTTTCCCCCAGCCTGTAAATATAATTGTGTTTTTCTGAAAGACTATGGACAGACTGGTTATGTGTGGATTTTGGTAATGATGAACTTTTTCTACATAAGGTAATGTAAATATTTATGTTATTAAATAAAATAGAAATTGTTGCACAATTGCTAAAGGTGTTGCCAATGTAGATCATGATGCATGAGAGGGAATGGTGAGTGGAACCATTAATGGTTGAGATGACCCCTACCATGCCAATACTTTGTTGGAATTAAATTGCTCGAACTCAAAAGAGTCCTTTGTCCCAGAGAATTTAATTACCAGTCAAGCTGGTAGCTAGGAAGTCTTCCTCAAGAGTCAATGAGGAGATGGGCAGAGTAACCCATCTGGAAACTTTCTGATTCGACCCATGAATTGGGAAATGGATCCACAAAATCTTGATGTAGAAGGCAAGGAAATAAAGGAAAATCGTGGGCAGGGAGCAGAGAATGCACACGAATGGGTCTGTGGACTGATTCTGAAGAAGTAGAGCATGTGAGGCTCTCTGTTTTTTAAGAGAACTGAGAAAAAAAATTGTTCTGGGTGTAGGAACTATTGGACAATGTTTTCTAATCAAGCTGAGAAGTAGAGTTGAAAAGGATTTGAGTGATTGAGAGAGCAATCACAACAAGTTGCCTTGCTTGGTGGATAGAAAACTGGACTGCCAGGTTCCCGTGGGAAAATGAGAGTAACCTTTGTCTCTTGTTGTTGTTGAGTAAAAAAAAGAGAAGAACCTCTCTCATGGCATCATGGTCTAACTAGGGGGTGGCCAACTGGGGAATACTCCAAGATAAATTGTGCCTATGGTTCGGTGGAAAATGGAACACTCTTCAGTAGTTGTTGTTGATTAATTGGGTTGGTTGTCATTGATGTCAACCCCTGAAGAAAGTCTGGTAGCGAATTTCGGTAGCACAAAGGTTTGGGTAATGGACCCAAGTTTGTTTGATGTATAATGGTATGAGTTTCAATATATTTGCAGGTAAGACTATTCTAGATGGATAGTACATGTCATGCCATTTCGGTGGTATGTGGAACGTCACATAACTCCTCATGGTTTGAGAGTTATGGCCTTACGAAGTTGAAGGACCCTCGTATGATTGGCTTGAAACCCCAAAAGGTCAAAGAAGTCAAAGTGCTTGCAAAGAATAAATTATTTAAATAACAAAGTGAAGTGACAAAGTCAAAGAGGATTATTTAAATAATAAAGTGAAGTGACAAAATCAAAGAGGATTATTTAAATAATAAAGTGAAGTGACAAAGTCAAGGAGGATTATTTAAATAATAAAATAAATAGATAATTTTCTAATTATGGAAAGTGGTTATAAGAAGGTTAACCCTAAAATGAGGAAAATGGGTTAAGTGGTCAAGTGGCTATTGGATACATGGATAAGTGGCAAATTGAGCAAAGTTGGACATATGTGACTATGTGGACAAAGTGACCTAGAAGATGCTTCTAAGGAAACTACTTGGAGAGTATAAATAAGAGGCAAGACTCTCTCATTTTAATCACACTTGAACATATTGAATATCTACAGGTGACTGAGGTAACCAAAGTATATCTAATCCGAATTTCAAAGGGAAGGTGAAGTAAAGAAGGCCGAAATTCAAGGGAGGATAAATTATTTTGATGATGCTTTCTAAGGTATGTTATTTACAGGTCATCTCACCATTTTCGCAATAAATTTTTTTTCTGGAATGATTCAGACCGTGAAATTGGGAGGCCATTGAGCAAACATATCCAAGTAGTTGTGGTACAAATTTTAGCTTGTGGGTCGTTGTATTTTTGGAGTTACACTCTGTGGAAAATAGGGTTTGTGGCTAGTCCTGAAACTAGTCTAAAACATTTGTTTCGGGTAAAAACGTCATAACTTCTTCATAACATATCCAAATTCAGTAAGAGCAAATGTGTTGGTTAGAGTACAGTCTGTAGTATTTTGTGTAAAATTTTCAGATCCATACAACAAATATTCTGCGCGGGGCACACTCTACAAGTTCGCTTTCTACAATGAACCATAATTCAACAAGGTATGCCATTTTTGCTATAACTCCTTTTCTGAGAGGTTCCAAGAAGTGACACCTGGAGGAATTGCATAAAAAACATTGAAGAACATTGTGTACTATTTTCAAATCTTTATTCATTACAGGTGCATAGTTATGATTATTTCAAGTTAGGGTTGTTGACTAATCCGAAACTAGTCACGTGAGACTAAAGTAAAGTTTGATGAAAATGCTAGTCTCTTGTTGTTAAAGTTAATGGAGGTTTGTAGGTTGAGGTACAGGTTGGTGCATGGTTGATGCACTTGTTTATGGTACAAGTTGATTACATGTTGTTTGGTACAAGTTGGTGCATGGTTTAAGATGAACTTGTTTATGGTACAGGTTGAGGTACAGGTTGATGCATGGTTCAGGTTATTGGTACAGGTTGTTTGGTGCAGGTTGATTGGTACAGGTTGACTGGTACAATTTTACAGCAGAATATCTCATAGTGATAGTGTGACAATGGTTCCATCATTCTACTTATACGTTAGGGCGGTTGGATGAGGCAAGGACAGGTGGTTGTAGCCACCTTCCGGTTGTAGCCGGAGAACATAGGGGGTTGTAACCTCCTTCTAATTGTAGCTAGAGAATTAGGGAGTTGGAGCTTCCCTCAGGTTGTAGCCTGAGAAACTAGGGGGTTGGAGTCTCCTTCCAATTGCAGCTGGAAAACAAAGAAAGTTGGTGCTTCCAATGAATGTAATTCTTCAAGACATATAAGAAAAAACATTCTGTGGTTTTCTCCCGCTTTGGGTTTCCACATAAAAACACTGGTGTACTGTGTATGTGTATGATTGTTCATTTGTTCATTGTTTATTTACTTTGTAAATATTGGATGATAATGCTACATTGATATAACACTTGCATTATATGGTTAAAAAGGATTAGATTGCTCTATTACCGATTCACCCCCCTCTCAATAATCCAACAGTTGCCAACTAACTCTAAGTTTTAGATAAGTGTTGCTCTGAGTTTTGTATTGTTTCGATTGGTTTATCTTCTAAATGGATTTTATGTACTATAAGATTGTTGAAATTAGTATCATGTGTAAATAATGGAATTTATTACTCTGATCTTCTCGTTGACTAGGAATCCTGAAGTGAAGTTTGAAGATCTTTCTTGTTGTTGATTTTCTGCTTGTACCTGTCTAGAAGAAGAAAGTTGTCAGTAATGGGTAGTCATTCAAATCAGGAGTATAGTGTGGGTTGATCACCTGCATAGGTATATATATATATATGAACAAATCTAAGTTCATAAATGATATAAAAAAAGTGTTCTTGAGCGATGTAAATTCATCCTCGGTTAAAAACAACCCAAGAAACTTAGGTGAAATTGTGAGCTTGTGTTCAACTGAATGTAATTTCAACTTACCTCCCTACTTTTTAACTATCTGTGTTTTAAAAGATTATTCTTGGGTGAGAATGTTGTTGCTAATTTAGTTTTACAACCCATCCTCTGCCCCAGTGAAGGAAAATAAACAGTTAGAAACTTCACAGAAAAATATGAAAAGGTAAGGGCAGACTTCTGTATAAGATTAATTACGAACTTGATTTTTTCCCGAAGCTATATGTAAAAAAAATAAAAAATCCAAAGGATATCAAAATTGTGTTTTTGGGGCTTAGGAGAGTAGTTCAAAATACCCATAAGAAGCAAAGTATTTTTAAATTCTAGGATAAGAAAGAGTAGGAAATAAAAACCCAAATTCCTAATGTGAAGCAAAATGAATCTTATATTTAAAACATTGTAAACAATTAAATTTCATTGGGTTCGGTAAGAAACAAATCTTACCATGTATTCGACAATGAAACTAATGTCCAAAGGGTAATAAATGGGGAACAATGATTAATTCCTAAAAAAAAACTAGTAAAGAAAAGCTTGTAGATAGGAGTTTGGTAATTTTGGTAAATACAAGTTTTACCAAGGATGAATTTACTCCCAAGACATATAAATATTTTTGGAAAACAAAGTGTGTAAATAAATAACACAATTTTATAATTTAAATGTGCAATTCTACATTTTTGGGAAAAATTGAAATAAATGGTAAAGCATGGTAATAACCAGTGAGTTCTAAATTTACCAATTAAGTTCTCTAATGTTTGAATAAAAAGGATTGTAAATTGATATATTTACAACCCATAAATTTATATTTGAAGATTTTAATATTATAATTCAACATGTATTCCAAAACCTTTTCAAAGTTGACCATTCAGAGTGGATGGAAGGGAGTGTTTAATCAAAGTCCAAAGCCATTAGAGCGATGGCATGGGGGTTATAAAGTTTGAATATATAAAAATATATTCAAACCCTACTCACTTGTGATTGGTGGCTGGAATGCTAGGAGGAACACACACCTTTCAAGTCCGAGTTGATTTAAATATTTAATAGTATTATAATGTTATAAGATTACAAATGTTTAATACTTCACGTGAAGGAGGTTTAATTACTTAAATGATTTATTGTATTAACTAATTGCCTCGGTTGGTATAACATTTAATATATAATAAATGGGCACAAGTTTCAAATCCTTTTAGGTGTTGAACACTTTCAGAGTGGACTCTTCAGAGTAATTGGATGGGAGCATGTAAATAAATTCTGAACCCATCAGAGTGATGACAAGAGTTTTGAAATAGGTCCCATGCATATAAATTTTAATAGTATTAAACCCTGCCCCTGTATGATTGGTGGTCTAAATAAAGAGAGGGGTGCACATATTTCAATAGCGAAGACATTTGAAATGGCTTGAATTGATGTAATATGTAATAAATATCAAATTGAATATATTTAATCAATTTCTCCCAATTAATAAATAAATATGCATATATTAATATATGTATTTTAAATTACGTGAAGGAATACATGGAGAAATGATAACCCAGGTTATTTGATTATCATGTTAACCAAGGATTATAAGCCTAAATACTCTCGAGTCAAAAAATAGTTATATTATAACATAATATAAATTAGGTTGTGATATAATTAACTAACATATAAGATATTCATTCCAACATGGTAATTAAGTAAATTATTTGGCTAAGTGAAAATTATGTAAACAAATAATTAGTGAATATTAATTATTCTTAATAAGGTTTAAGTAATTGGATACCAAAGAGCGGTATCCTAAGAAATATCAATTAAGAATTTTAATTGGTTCATAGGATAGGGAATATTCCTCGATACCTTCGGCTCGGGGTAATAAGACTGCGTGAATCGCTCAAACTTCGAATGGATGGTATCGAGAGGGAATATTCCTCGATACCATACTTGTCGAAGGGAAGCAAAGATTGCGCCAGAAGAAGGTCTGAGCGATGAATGGTTGGAGGCCTGCGTGAAATGGAATTCCACCGTGGTAGTTTAGGCTAGTGCCCCGTCAGGACAAGGGTGTCGCCACATTAGTTGGCGTGGACATTGAAATATCACGAGGATGCCACATGGCAGTAAGAGAGATGTTGCCTATGTAAACCCAAGAATCTTCGGAAGGTCATAACTCTTGTTCCATAGTTCAGTTCTGAGCAAACTTACTGTCGTTGGAGATCTTTTGACGAGCAAAAGACGATGGAGTTGTGATAAAGAAGATTCAAGATTATTAGAAGAAGCGGAAAATTTGATACCCCATCTCCTAAAAGGTACTTAGGGGGTTGGGTGTGTGACAATTGGGGCCTTCTACTAACTATACATTGAGACATTTGGGGTTCTCCAAGAATGAGTTGTCTGTCATAGTGGATATAAATAAGAAGAAGACAAAGACCATAATTGGCTTTGTAGTTGTAATAATGCATAAGAGCTTGGCCACTATTAATGAATGTTTTCTTTTTATAAATATTTTCATAAATTTTCATTTTGTTCAACAAATTCTTTTTCTTTGTGTGTGATTTAGTTTTTTTTCATTGTGTACGTTGTAGCATGTAACAAGTAGATTTGCATCAATGTGAGTTTTGGTAGTCCTGTATATTGTCTCCCATAAAAAAAATAACTTTAAAAGGCATCTTCAATCTTAATGGAAATGCTAGGAAATTGGGCATGAATGAAAATGAGCTAGGAAGAAGATAAGAAGAAGTAGTGTTGATGAAGATGGGAGTGTATTAATGAATCAATGCAATCTTGCTAATAATAGTTGTGAATAACTCAACTCAATATACACTATTTTCATGGAGTAGAAAATTAGGATGTTAAACAAAAATAAAGTTATGAAGTAAACATGCATTGGCATGATAAAATTTGTGCAACAAACTCAACTCTGAATTTAATTGTACAATATATTAATAACTTTATACTAAGAATACAAAGTGATTTATTTTTTCACTTGTCCATGTTTTAAATTACAAATGTATACAAAATTCAAGAGGAGGAAGAGACATAGAAAAGTAAATGATGTGTTGTGAGAGTTGAGCTTCCATGTGTGGTAATGTGTTACATTGTCCATCAACACTAATGTGCTTATGTTCGTTTGGCTTATGTGTTTCTGACATGGATCAACATGTTAAGGTAGTGGGACAAGTATAAATGCAACTGAACTTGTTGATTAAGTGACTAGGTCACATTGCTGGAACTTCACAACTGAGAGTATTAACTCATTTACAATAGAAAGTCAATTTTGCCACTTTAATTTGTGCGAGAATTATCCAATGCAATGTACATAATGCAACAATAATTCTATGCAATTTTACTTTTCTAGTACAATTAACAAATACATGCAACAAAACTTAAACAATTTCGTGGAGTGAATCGTTCTTTCACAACTTTGATAATCAAAGACTTACTCAATTACTTACTTCTTCTAAAATCAAGTACACAATGTTACACCATATAAATACATAGAAGCAATTATATTCAATAGGAAACCATTCCTATTGAACACCATCTACTAAAAAAATTATAATGATCATTTGTTCTTTTCAATTTGATGTCTCATTCTAAGATGAGTCCACTATCAAGAGCACATCAATGTCGAAAGAAAATATAATATATTACAATTATCAATTAAGTTATGATTTAATACTAGAATATTAGTAGTTTCAGTATCAACAATCAACAATGAGTTAAATTTTCAATACACCTAGTGACAATTTTTTAGAGATGTAGATGAGTTTGTGATAAAGTGTATTGTTAAGGCATTTTTGGCAATTTTGCTGGTTCAAACTTGGCTTAGCTATAGTAGTAGCAGCTCGTGTCACTCAAATAGATACCCCCAAATGGAGTGGTTTCTTTTCCACTATTTTGGGCAAAAATGTTACGTTGGGTAAATGCCAATGCTCGAGCTTCCAATGAAGTGACAAAGCTTTCGTTAATAGAAAAAACGTATTTATTGAACTACGGCGAAAGGCATTGAGTGGGAAGAGGCTTCTAAACCCTCCCATAAACCTCAACTCGGTTTCTTAGGCGGGGAGAGAACCATGAGCGAAGGGCCGAACGAGCTATCAGTCAAGCAAAGCGTCACATAATCACTTCTCTGAGAGGTTCGCTACGGATTTCTGATATAATTTAAATAAATATAGCGGGGAAAAGCACGAGAAGAAAGCTGAGTATGGCACGAATTAGCTCTATATACCCTGTAAAAATATATCACAAAACCCTAAAGAGAGCCATTTCCTCGCCTTTCTCGGCACTTCCAGAACCCTATTTCGATGACCCAACAAATAATTTGCCTTCGGAGGATTCAAGGGGATCAAAACACAGAGATCCACATGGAAAAACATCGCATAAAGACATCATTAATGCACTTTTGAATGAGACCAGGGTTTCTGAAGCCAAGCGAATGTATGAGAAGATGGTACGTAGTAATTTTATCCCGGACACTCCTACCCACAACACAGTGATTAAAGGGTTTGCAAAGGCTGGAAGAGTTGAAGAGGCTTTGAGCCTCCTTAAACACATGAAAGAGAAGGGTGGGTTCTCTCCAAATACAGTGACTTTCAATGTTTTGCTCGGTGAACCCAGCAAATTAGGCGACGTGGGTCGTATTGAAAAAATACTAGATCTGATGATTGAAGATGGTTGTGCACCTGATCATGTCACTTCTGATTTGTTAGTTCGTGCATTCTGTTATGCAGGCAGAGATGAGGAAGCCTGCAATATTTTTAGTGAAATGGTGAGAGATGTTGTTACTCCAGATATGAGTACACTCAATTTTCTCATCAGGCATTTGTGTAAGGCTGGGAAGATTGACAGAGCATATAAGTTTCTGGAGGAAATGAAGGGTCTAAACTGCAAGAGGGGTCTAAATTGCAAGCCTGATATTGTCACTTATAGTATTCTGATGGATGCTCTCTGCAATGGCAAAAATATGAGAGAAGCGAGAAATTTGTTGGATGGGATGTTGGAGTCTGGGTGCAAGCCTGATGGTTTCTTATACAACACCCTCATGAAGGGCTACTGTAAAATCAATAAGGCCAATGAAGCCTTGGAGATTTATAAGAAGATGGATGCAGAGGGGTGTGCGCCTGATGTCGTGACATTCAATACTCTCATATTTGGGTTGTCCAAAGTTGGGAAAGTGGATGAAGCCAAGAAGTTTCTGAAGCTCATGGTCAGAGCAGGGCATCCTCCCGATGTCATTACTTACACTTCACTTATGAATGGGATGTGTAGAAAAGGCGATGCCATGGGAGCTCTTGCGTTGTTAGAGGAAATGCAACAGTCTGTGTGTCAGCCCGATGGTTGCACGTACAACACCCTTATGCATGGCCTTTGCATGTGTCAGCACTTACATCAGGCCTTGAAGCTGTATGAGGTATTGAAGTCAAAGGAAGTAGATCTTGAGAGTGGTGCCTATGCGGCATTTCTTAAGGCACTTTGTAGAGCAGGGAAAGTGGCTGAAGCATATGAAGTTTTCGATTACGTGTTAAACAGGAAATCATTGCCAGATGTTGTAGCATATTTCGTGTTAGAAAATTCTCTAAAGTTTTTTAAGAAACCTCGTTTATCGAGGTAATTCCTTCAGTTTATTCTTTCTGGTCAAGGGTTATCTTGAGAGTGGTACCTATGCGGCATTTCTTAAGGCACTTTGTAGAGCAGGGAAAGTGGCTGAAGCATATGAAGTTTTCGATTATGTGTTAAACAGGAAATCACTGCCAGATGTTGTAGCATATTCTGTGTTGGAAAATTCTGTAAAGTTTTTTAAGAAGCCTCGTTTATCTAGGTAATTCCTTCAGTTTATTCTGTCTGGTCAAAGGTTATCAAAGGAGTTCAAATTTGGTGCATCTGATTTGATAACACTTTTCCCTTTGGTCCACCTCATCCAAGGTAATTCCTTGTCATCTATTTGATTACTGATGCTTTTCTGGCATACTTAATGGAATAGACCTATCTATTTGTAATTTCTAATTTTTGATTGCCGATCAGTCTACATTGTGTGAGTTTGAGTCCCACATACAGTTGACCAGTAATTGCGTAAGAATACAAATCTTACATTTTGTTTTCATACATGAACTTTTTGGTTAAACTGTTGTCAATATGTTGCAATTGTACTTTTTTTTCTTAACTTTTGTATGAAGTTTGAACCACAAGTACTGTGGGTAAGGGATTAGTTTTGTTTTGTGGGTCAGCTAGACAATAAGCTAGGGCTACATGTACGATCAAAGTTAAGGTTTATAGTCAAAGATATATATATTGTTGAAATTAGTGCACCTGCAAGAGCCATTCTCCGGGAGGATGGCATAAGACCCTAGCTGAGATCTAGGGCCCTCAGTGCACTCTTGGGGTTTCTTGGTTTGGGACCAAGCAGTTAGAGCCATGTCAAAAGACCCTAGTGAGGGCCCCCAGTGTATTACTAGGGTTCTTGGTCAAGGACCAAGTAGTAAGTCCCTAGATGTGTTCTAGGGCCCCTAGATGTGTTCCAGGGAATCCTTGCTCGGTGCTTGGATTGATCCTTGGATGTGTTCCTTGGTGGTTGATGATGTAAGTTCCTAGATGTGTTCTAGGGCCCTTGGATGTGTTCCTTGGTGGTTGATGACGTAAGTCCCTAGATGTGTTCTAGGGCCCCTGGATGTGTTCCAGGGAATCCTTGCTTAAATGCTTGGGTTGATCCTTGGTCTTGTACCTTGGTGGATGAAAGACCCTAGATGTGTTCTGGGGTACCCTGGTCTTGGACCAGGTAGTTCTTGGTTGTGTACCAAGATGTGATGATGTGTGATCTTCTTCCTCTCTCCCGGGATGGTCCATGAGACCTAGGAGCAGCCACGAAGATGGATATGACCACATCATGGATGTTTCCTCTTATGCAGTGATGATAAAAGTTTATAAGCTACTATGAGACTTTCTCTTACAACTTTGAGGTATTGCTTGGACATTGTCCTTCTGTTGGCTGGGAGTTTCAGTCTGGTTTTGTTTGCTGGTCTAGAAGTGCTACGGACCTCCCCTTTGGCTGCCTATGTGTGTCGCGGACCTCTCCTTGACTGTATGTTGGAGCCGCGGACCTCCCTCTTGCTGCTGTGGGTGCCGCGGCCTTCTTTTGGCCTCACCGTGTGCTGCTGCTGAGTGTGTTGAGGGTGCATCGGCCTCCATTGCCCTTCTACTTGCTGTCGCTGTGTGTGTTGAGGTTGCCACTGCCTCCTAGGCAGCCTTTGGCTCCTCCTCCTTGATTGCTGGTGCTTTCCGTTTGCTGTCCCTGTTGTTGGTGCCTTTCATGCCTTGAAGGGTTTATTGCTGTAGCAAACTACAGTTCAGTTTGGACAGTGTTTGGATAAGTTGTTTTTGGTGTTTGCATCAGCTCTGTATATGTTCTTGTGTCCTCCTTGGCAAAACAGTCTACCCAATATCATGGTAGAGATCAAAACCCTTGAGTTTTGATCCATGATCTTTAAGCTAATTTCTGAGCATAGAAAAGAGGACAGCATCTATATGTCAGGTATGTCTTTGATTGGCTAAAGGTAAGTTCAGAATTATTTTTGCACTTAATTTACATTCAGAAATTTTGCTTTATGTTCAGATTTATTTTTACATGTTCAGATCTCACTGTCTATGTTTAATCTACTTCAGTTATTGTTTTAAGTACTGATCTACTTTTATATTAGTGCACAGATTTAAAAAGATATTACTGTTTTTTCTTTTCCCTAAAATCTAACATATATATATATATATATATATATATATATATATATATATATTACTCAGCCTCAGCTATACCTGATGGGCGAAACGCTACAGAAAAAATGTGACTAAGAGACAAAAAATAAACTTAAACCTTTTTACCAGATCACAACTGTTTTCCCATCCTTTAACAATCAACAAATGGGGCTTCCTTCTGTTTGAGAAGCTTCTCCATGATACTCATGTCGGATGAAACCTGACCAGTGAATAGTTCACTTTTCTCAGCTATCTCTTTATAGCTTTTTTCTGTTTGCTTCTTCACAACAATCCATTCCCCTTGCTGCTTTTCTTCATAGGGAAGAGGCGGGGAAGGGCATTATGCGATAGTGCAGAATTTGCTTACCATGGTCTGAAATTTTAACAAAACCCAAGGTCTTGGTTGAAGAATATATGCTCTATCATTTGTGTAATCTAACACCATGATGAAAAAACCTGAGTACACAGCTAAATGGTGGCTTCCTTGTGAAGAGAAGTTTTCCAAACTTGAGAAATCTAGAGGATGGATATCCGAGAGCCACTGCCAAAACCCAAGAAATTTGCAGACAAATGCATGAGGTTTGACAAAGGTGGCCTGGTTTGCTACTTCCTTCCCAAGAGAAACTTTCAGAGAAATAATAGTCTTTTCAGCTATAAAGCAACCTTTAGGAGGTATGAAAACAACAAAGCTCAGGGCTGTGAGGGCCTGCTTAAAAGATGTACCACTCGCAGGGGCTAAAGGAAGAATCGAGGAAACAAAGATTTTTGCTCTTGAAAAAAGCGAGAAATTTATGAGGAATGCACCAAAAGCCTTGGCAACAAACACCTTGGCTACAACATACGAAGAAGAGGAAAGAGCCACGAGGACAACGAGGTGGTTAGGTAAAGCCCCAGCCTAGGCAAAGCGTTGAACATAAAACCCTAGCAAAGCGCTTCCTAGGGCATAGGTAGTGAACTCAAAATGGTTGGCCTTAAGGAGAACTTGGGGGTGGGCTTTGATCCACTTATGTGTGCATGGGTAGTGCAATGCAAGGTTCACACATTCGACTGCTACCTCCAGGTGCCCACATGGCTACCTTAAGAGGTGAGAAAAGCCCCAATGAGAATTGAACCTTGGTCAGTGGTAAAAAACTTCTCATTTCTCACCATTGGATCTAGCCCCCTTGGGCTTATAATCAAAATTTTGGAAGGTAGGTTGGCATTTAAGTATTTCCCTTAGTTTTTTTCTAAAATCCATTTTTAATAAGTGTTTGGTTAATATGTTGAAGCCTATCCTAAGTTGTAAAGGGTCTAGAACTTATGTAACTTGAGCCAAAGAATTTTATTTTTGGATTTTGCTTCAAGAAATATGCCATGATGTTGGAGTTTACACCATGTAAGATGGACTTCCTTTGACTTAGGTGCTAGGCTTAAGGGGCATCTATTTTTCCAAAATCCCACATGACTTGTACCCAACCCCATCCCTCTCAGGAGGGGCACATTGTAGCAAGAATGGAATCTGGATGGATGGCTTAATACTAATTCTTAAAATACCAATTATAAAATGTTTGGCGATAGTTTTTAAAAAACATTCAAATTTCTAAGGATCTTATATAGTTTGTATAAAATTTTGGCAATTGTTATAGTAAAATAACTTTATTCTATATAATTTGGGCGAATAGTTTTTAGAAAAAATGGAAATTGGCGAATTTTTTTTGGGAAGAAAACATGGAAAATTAGCCCATGGGCGAAATTTAGCCCCTAAAATTATCCCTTGGCTGGAGGGAGGGAGGAGGTATGTGAGATTTTGTTTTGTTGTTTAGGCCTATTCATTTTGTGGATTTACTTTCACCTTTGCAAGTGCCTGTAGTTGGGCCTCGTTTGTCCAATAGGGCACCTCTAATTATGTGAGGTTTGCCCCAATGATTGTTAAGGCTTCTTGTGGGGTCCAATTCTATTTGGGCTTTTTCTGTTTGGTTTGCATGTGTTGATTTGCAAAAAATTTATTCCAATTGAAGTGAGAGATGTAACTTGAAGGATATGCTTGTTTTCTATCTCTGTTGCTTGTTCGTTTCAATTGATAAAAAGGAATTCAACTTTGAGAAGTTGCCATGCTTTGCTAAAAGTGGCAAATTCATGCATGGGCATTGTTATCGCATAGTTTGTAGCTAGGATAAAAGGCTATGAGATAGAAGGCCAAACTGGCGTAACAGGAACCTATCCCACCCAATGTCACCACGATGGGATGGTTCTTTCTTTTTAGGGAGGTTAGGTCCAGGGGAGACGTCCCCGGTGTTTTGTGGTTTTGAGGAGGCTGAAGGATAATGAGATAAGGATAAACTTTCCCCCTCACAAGTCACCACCCAAACATAAAGTCCTGGCTAAACAACCAATAATAAAGTAAATCCCCAATGAAGAACACCTGCCTGGAACAAGACAACAACAAACAGATATATGCAAGCTATATTTCAATGGGTTAGTACTTCATAAGACTATCTGATAAATATATATAAGCAATTAACAATAAATGTTGACGAATTCAATGTTTATCAATAGCAAATGAAAAGATATAACACTTCACCAATAAATATTGGAACAATGTGGCATTCAATGTAACCAATCAACACTTCATTTAATAAATGCTTTAAACCACCATTCGATTGCTCATAAAGTAAAACGTTGCTGCATTAAAGATGAAATATCCAATGATGACGTCAACAACTTAGGGTTAGTAGGTTAGGGTTTGAAATTTAAAGAATTTAGAGAGTTGTTTGATAAGCTTCACTTCAACGTTAGAGGACTTTCAGATCAGTGCCTTAGGGTTTAATGGAGTCATAAGTGAAGGACGCAAAGGTTGAAGGAGGCAAGATTTCAAGAACTAGAGGGAAAAGTTTTGAGGTGCTGCTAAAGCAGGGCCTCAAAATCAGAACCCTAGGGAAGAGAGGCTCACTCCGGTGTTGCTAAAGCAAGGCCTCGTGCTCTCTCCTCCTTCCCGGCAAACGACTAGCTTAATAATAATAAAATATGACCAAAACAAGAGGGTTTGATGAGGTGAGGTGTTGCTAAAGCAAGGCCTTTTAGCAAACCCTAGAAAGAGTACGACCCTAGTGTAGTAGACCTAGGCCAGGGACGTCTCACTCTTCTTGGCTTCAAAATAGTACGACTAGCAAATAGGAAGAGGAAATAGGAGTGTAGCTAAGGCTAGGCTCTTTCTTTCCTCAACAATGGCTTAATGTTTCTCTATCAGGGGACATGAGACAATGACCTACTTGTGTGCTTGTCCCCTAGGGTTTTGATTCAACAATATTTATAAACAAATGCAAGAAATTAAACTACAACCATTCATTCAAGAAGTTTTGCTGAAAAATACTTACAAATCACCAAGAAATAACCATGCAAATCCTAGTTGTAACACCTTCCTTCAAGAGAAACACCATAAATGCCCAAAATTTCTTCCTTCAACAAGTGCGCATCACTTAATTAAGCCAAATACCCAAGATAGGGCGCAAATTTCAGACCTCCTTATGGAGTGAATGAGTTATGATGAAAAAATGAGAGTTAAAACCCTCAATATATAGTGTATCAATGACCTAATTTACCTTTTAGGTCATAAAAAGGCCGACAAGGCCATAATACCAAAATAACATTGTTTTTACATTAAATGCTAGACTAAAACCCTAGTCAAGCAAAAAGGTAAGATGCCACCCCTTTCTAGGGTGGCGTTAGCCCCTATTAGGGCAAATGTGGCCTCCTGAAGCAAGACGTTAGCCCTCATTGGGCTCCTCCAAGCTGCCGCACGTGCCCACTGCCCTATCCATCTGCCAATATGCTCATGATGACGTCATAAGCCTCCTGGTGACGTCCGAGGCCATCTAGAGCCAACATCCCACTGAAAATGGGTCAATCCCCCTAGGTCAAGCTGTGTCGGGGTGCCTCTGGTGGAACGTCCTCTTCTTCTCCGGTGCAAAGACTCTGATCAACCTCTTCCCTGTCTCTGCCCCCTGATGGGGTCTCAACATCCATTTGGTGGGCTCTTCAACCCCATGGAGGTCCGAATTGATCATCTCCCCATGTGTACTGGTCCAAATGGTACATGTCCGTCGGGTATGGTCCTGCACATCAAAGGCTACGCCCTCCATGGGCTCATCAGTCACCGAGATCATAGCAATGTCAATCACATTTCATCATTAATATTTTTAAACATATGCATAAAATCCCTAGTACATCAGTTAACAGCTCAAAGACGTTACACGACGTTACAGCTCAAAGACGTTACACTAGCCCAATAAGACAAGGCGTCCTTTTGGGCTAGTGTCCATAGGAAAATGAAAGTTCCCATAAAGACCTCATCCAAGCCATGTAAGTGGGTGATGTGGTCAGGGGATGTCCAAGCATGTGGGTGCAATGAAGGCCAAGGACGCAAAGATGTTACATGTGGGTGCCTTTGTAGAAGGCGAGCTGTACCTGTCATGGATGCATTCTTTCCAAGCCCTTTCTTGCCTTTATTTCTTTTTATTCTTTTATTCTTTTTTGCTTTTTTTGTTCAAGAGCTAACCAGGGGACACTACCTTGGCATGGTGACCAAAGCTAACAGCGTTAACCACAAGTACTTTCGCAGAAATGAGAAGGCTGGCTTGTGATGAGACCCCCTTTCTCTTGGCCATGCAACCAAGAGTCACTGCCCCGGGGTGGTAACCAGCTGATGGCAATGTCATACTGCTAGGTACCCATGGACCTAATAGGCTGGCTCGTGATGAGACCCCCTATCCTCTGACTAGGTCTTGTTTTATCATTTTTTCGGGTCCCTCTTGTTTCTTACTGAGAAGCCTTTTATTGCTTTCTCAGGGATCCCTGGGCAAAGCATCTCGAGGTTTTATTCTTAGGCTTTTATCTTTTACCAGCTTGCTTTTACCTTCTAGGTCTTTAGCCCCTTCTTCCCACGAGGTAAGGTGCAGTCCTAAAAATAGGTCAACCCAATGCCCGGACAAGGGGAATGGGATAAGTGAGCGAGAGATAAGATGTAAAAGTGGTACTATGATGGGAGCAGACGATGGCTTTTCAGAAATCCCTCCAGTGGCAAACCAAAACCTACAAACACAGGCTTGCTAGGGCATCTTGTCAGTCCCCCCAAAAATGGTCAAGTGGGCAAATGTAAGATCCAAGCAGTTGTTAGAAATAAAAGGAATAAAATGCATACATTTAAAGGTTTCAATGATCAAATGCAACACATACCATGATACCTGGACCAATTACCTCATGGAGCAAGAACCTCTTTTGATATAGGACCAAGCCGATGGTGATGGATGCTGCTGCGGCTGACAAGATAAAGATGATAGAAGAAGAAAAGGTGGGCCCTCCAGGGCCATGCTCAGGTCAATCCTGCTCTCGGTACTCCATGTCTATGACCTGTGGGCCTCGAGACATGATCTCCTGGTTATCCCTGAAAAGTGGGGATAACAGGCATCTAAGAAATGTCTAAGAATGAACATGGGCAATGTGCAACACGTGTCAAAAATCAGATCACCATGAGCAGATTTTGTTTCCAAAATTTAACCTAAAACTATAGATCGCTAAAGCTTAAAACAAAACACCAATCAAAATTTCTGCCATAGAGAACTTAATCTACAAACACATACTGCTGGGAAATGAACAGCAAACACACTAAACTGGACACTCAAAACAACATCTGATTTTTTATTAATTCTGAAAACAGAGGCTAAAGCTACAGCTCAAAGCTAAACCTCTTGAACCTCAAAGAGGTGTACCCTGCTTCTCCTTTAAAGACTAGGAAGAAGAGAGGTACGATGAATGTAGACGCATGCCCAATAGAATCACTATTGGCAGTCTAAATCCTAACCCCTGGTGTGCCCAGCCTGCATGAATAACTATGCCAAGTTAAGGACCATTCTCCTAGAGATCTGTGCCCTTTACTTCAGCCAGAGAATCCTCATGCAAGAGCACCCCAGCCTACCAAGGGAATTGCACCCTGTTTCTTAGTGCATGCAAACTAAATAAAGCTCAAAACTTGAAATAAAAATGACTGCTGAAATTAAAAAAGCATCTAAAACAGAAAGTAGGTTGGAGGTGGTGCATGCATGCTTTTGGCATGCATATGCCCCTATCTTTCTCTCTCCTCCATAAGTACTAGTGCGCCCTCACTCTGCTGTATAGACTATTGAAGAGAGGTGCACTGCTGCTGAAATACCTTTGTACAGTCCACTCTGTTGAAGGAAGGAGCACTATAGCTGTTCTATCCCCACTCAATTTTTTTGGATTTTCACTTAATTTAGCAGTGTAGACATTTCGTCAAACATTTTGCATTCAAACTTCCTAACAAACAGTTCATACATATTTCTAATCTTTGATGTAAATTACAATGAAACACCAATATCGAGGCTCAAATATATTTATTGCATTAAATATTTTGGAGTCCGGACAGCCAAGTACATTGAAAAATACCAGCAATTAGTACAACAATAAATAATGAAGAACCTGGTATGTATTCCTGTAGATTGCCTCTGCAAATACTGAAATATATATGCTTGGAAGTGACAATGTGTATGCAACAACTTTCCGTTGAAGATTACAGGCCTGTAAGTGAAGGAATCGACCCAGCAGAGTATATATTGCAGCTTAGAAATAGTGGACAGTCTTGTAGGTGACAGCAGCTTTGGAATATGCAGTGCAAATAGCCCAAAATCGGCCCTCCTCCACAGAAAGCGATCCCAGCTAGAGTGCTTGACCCAAGGTGAGTAAATTGGCCCCTACAACAAAGGAACTCGACCAACAAGCAATGGGGACTCAGCCCTAGCATGAAACTCGGCCCATATGCAAGAGACACGACCCCTCTGTTGACGCCAAAAGACTAGAGAGTCTCAAACGTCAACATTTTCAACCTCCCGCGGCGCTAGGCGAGAAGAAGCGGGAATGTCACCCTAGGCTTAAAGCCCCAGACAAGAATGTGCATTGAACTCTAAGCTAAATTTACCCTAACCTATAGTCCAAGCGTAAATTCCTTTGCCTTATAATTTAACCTTTTAACAATATTAAATTTTTATGCGATTTTATGATTCTTATGCTATTTACAATTCTAATTACTTCTATGTGGTTTTGTACATTTGATGTAACGAAAATTAAATTTAATAAAAAAATAAAATGAATAGAAACAAACGTTTAGTTGCATTTATTCAGCAAAAACCCAAAAATTGGAAAAGATTAACCTAAGATTAATAAGGGGATTAATTTAATTGACACAAGTTAGTAACCACTAAAAAAATTAAACATTAAGTGGAAAAGTAGTGTAATGATTATTACTTTATCGTTTTTTTATAATTAATACAAAACTATTTCCAAAAAATAGAATAAATAAAAAGAAACAAAAGTTATATCTTGAAACAATTAAACAAAGGAATATATAAATATATACATCCGTTAGCCATAGTACATTAGGTTCTTTTGAAATTATGTAATTTCTTTTTTTGTTTTATTTTTTGAACTTAAAGTATTAAATCAATAAAAAACGAGAAGAGCTAAGGGTTTTAAAGAAAAATCGAGGAGATATCTAGAGTAACAAGAACTGATTTCCATTAACAAGCTTCCATACAAAATCATAAAACATCAAAATCTTCAAGTCTCTGCGTAGACGACGGCCAGTTATATGGTCTTTAGCCCTTCTAGACGCAATGTACAATAGAAAGACCAAGCATGAAGAAGAAAAATAAAATTGAGCCAAGAAGGAATGGAGTCATGGTGGTGAATCGCAAGGAAAGAACCTGCATAGTAAAACTGATTAGCGCCGAATCAACTCGAGCCTTATTACAGCAAACCAAACAAGTGAATCTTTACCTCATGAAGGCCATCAAACTCATCCTCGCTTATCCTCTTTGCTGCTTCGCAAGACCACCTGCTGCCGACGATTTCGCCAGTCTCTGCTGAAAATGTAATGAAATAATGAAATGAAAGAGCCCTCCCAACACTCGCAACATATTACTCTCTGAAAATTCTGCCTAAGTTCTCTCTCTGAGTTTTATTTCTTAGACAATACCTCCTTTAGAAAATTTATGTCTTCTTCAGAATTCCTCTCTAGAATAATTCCTCCTCCTTCTGCTGGGCGCTGCTCTTATTTATTCTAGTGGATGGTTCCTTCAGTTTTGTAACCGAATTCGAAAGATCTGGGACTTATTATTACTAAAAAAATTAATCACTGTTGTAGAGGTTGATGCACGCTGAACAGTTTGAGTAGTTGAAGTCGTTTTTGGCTAACTGATATCCTGAAGCGAACTGACTTAATTTATCTTCATTTAATAAATTAAACCTTGGTTAACATAATTCTGTTACTCCACTTTTCGACGTGTACATTTCTTTTATTGTTTTGATGCAACGCCATTTCCCTTCTGATTTACTATTTTGATTTGCCTGATAATGTGCATCTCCACTCTGATCGAGACTCTCCTTCATTAATTAATGCGATTAGCAGAAAATGTGTATACATTAAGTAAGATTCTTCTGGTTCTTGGTATCATATTCGTCGAGGTAAGTCAGGCATGTGTTTCCACCTCTTAATAGAAACAGACTGGGTTTGATCCCAAAAGCTAGAAAACCAAACCAGTGACTTATAATAACTTTGGCAGCGCAGACTTGTCTCGGTTAATAAGAACGTTATGCCCCTTTATTTGCATGGTTCACAAAATACCGATGGATGTTCTCAGCGGGACGATTATTCCTTACTTTAAGTTTGCCAACCCAAAACGGTGTAGATGTTGTGCAACTTGGATTGAATCATTTCACCAGAAGTCGGATATCCTCGCTGGTTATTGATACTCAAAACGGATGTCAAGTGCAACAAGACTTCTATCTTTTAGCGCAAATCACAATTAGTCTTTTATAGTTTTCTGCGCAGGCTATCTTTACAATAGGTGATGAAAACATTTGAAGAGCACGCGAGAACTCATGATACCTATATAGCCAGTTCTTCTGAACTCAGTGATATTCTTGGTTCTTAATCCTCTGCGCAAATGCTGCTCATTTTTACATTATAAGAATGCCAAAATTTAAGGAGTCATCGTCTCTTGGCCTTTGAAACAAGCTTTATCCTTTTGCCAACGATTAAAGATGTCTGGAGTTCGATATAATTTCTAAAGCAAGATTTCACGTGTTACGTATTTCCGAGATAATAAAAAAAAGCCTCCAACCAGAATTATAATGCGATGGTCTGCCACGCTTCCATATTACTAATGAATACTTATTTAAAAAAAACTTCACCTCCAATCCTTATATAGTCTCATAACTCTCGAATTTCCACATTGATTAATGTAGTCAACGGTCATATATATATATATATATATATACTCTTTTGGCATATCTACTTTGATGGACGAGTGTAACTTTGAAGAAATTCAAGGTGCACCCACTCATAAGAGATCCCTCAAATATGAAAGAAACGTATGTCATAAAGCATTTAAGCATAGAATTTGCTTGCTTAGCATATAGTGGTGGGGAACATGATATGAAATAAACTAATCCACATATAAAGCCAAAGTTAAACCTTGAATCTTGGGTAATGAGGTTAAGATTTGAAAACGTACATGTGGTAAGGATAGAAAGATATAGTAATATATATAATTTTTTTTAGGATTTGCTATGGCATGGATAAAGTTAAAGTCATAACCAAATGACATGGAAAGAGATGTATTTTGGAAAGTGAGTAATAAGGTATGGAATATTTATTCACTCTTTCTTCATAGAAATGTTATGTAGATGATAAAAAGGTAATAGACGGGTTTAAAAACATAGGGATGTAATTGTTCCACTTATGAGTAAAAAAAATGTATTTGAGAGATGAGAAATGGAAGCCAAATACGATGGTTCAAGAGCCTCAAACTTAACCAGGCACCATAACAGCTTTGTTGAATGCTTATAATAAACCTGTCTTTATCTGAGAGCCTGTAACTTGTCCAAACTCAAAACTGACCAATGACTATCATTGTTAACCATTAGCAAATGCTTATCTGAATTTCCAAACATTCCGACTGGCGAACGATCTGAAGACATCAACTTTGAAATGTGTAGTAGCAACTCAAGAGAGCGCACAAGACTTTAAGCAAGAAATCGCGAAATGAGAGGGGAAGCCTGGCAACTCTTTGCCGGCTAAGTACTATTGACAGAAATCGTCGTCAACAACTGCCAACCAATAGATGCGCGTCGCTTACAGTGGTGTGCAACTTTGAAAAACTTAGGAACCTTGATTCTCTGAAGGAAGGGAAAGGGAAGGGTAATGGCAGGACTGAGGATGACTCGATGTGGGACAAGAAGAGGCTGATGGGGTTAGGTGGACCAGGTTATACAACAGGGGGAGACACGATGGAGGTCAAGGGATTCATGGATCAGGACTTCGGGAATAACTCATGGAAAGTGGTAAGTATGAGGGGGTTTGGACCTGTTGTATAACCCGAAGGGACAACTCTTTGAAACTTGACAAAATGATTACGCGGCTAGAAAACTGTCGTGGATGTGTGTTGAGGGAAAGACCCAAAACGCTAAGTGTCCACAATGCGTATGCTGGAGGCATCTCAAAATGAAGGGGACAGAGAAAGGGAAAGAAGGAGAAGGGGACAGGACCGACGAACGTGACGAGCGAGGATGTCCCGCATAGCAAACGAATAGTAGAAAAGCGAGGAATCATGACAAAGGAAGGCAACTTAGTTCACTTGCAAGTCTGTTGTCCACCAAAACACATTTGGTCAATCAGTTAAAAATATACAAATAGCCTACCTTTTAATATCACCAATCATTGCTCCATCACTTCTGGCCATAAAAAAGGGCAAAACAAAAAGGAAGCAAAAATAAATAAAAGCGAGAAAATAAACTGAGTAAAAGCGAAAACAACCTGAAACTAACCTAAGCCCTTCCCGATTTTTTTTATTTTTATTGTTATTATTATATATATATATATATATATTTATTTTGTTTGTTTATTTACAGAGGAAAGAAACCATTAGCTTGGACTCAGGTCGGATGGAATTTAGCTTAAAGAAATGCGTCACTTGCTTTGCATGCGGGTCTTATGAGTTTGACAAAATTGTATGTGGAGGAACAACCAAGATGCCAACCAACAAATGTATACGGTGCACATATATGATTAATCAAAATCCAAAAGAAACGACCACCAACCTCGAAGACATGCCAACCGACAGATGCTTTACCATAATTGATGAAGGTATTGATTGAATTAGCTTTAGGGTTTAGGATTTGTACCTTCAAGGGAAGATCCATGAGTTTATCAAATGGTTTAATATTACTTGTGTAGACCTTTATATCAAGAACATGATCGTCATGATGCAAAGAAGATTCATAACACGGATTAAAAAACATTGGAATGCCCCTACAATAGTTACTATCATCAAAATAAAAATTGCGCTAAGGAGGGGCATGCTCGATAGTGCCAAGTTCTCTATCCTCTTTTGATTGGAACAAAGGATTAGCGAAATTTTTATACAAATTAGGATCTTGATTGAACTCATATATGTCTTCAGAAAAGAATTCGTTGCATGCATCATTAAAGTCATACTGGTCTACATCATTTGACCACTCATTAGCATCATCATCGAATACAAATGTATCGTAAATTGGTTTGAAATAATTAGCATTGATTTCTTCAATTGCGTAATCAACAATTCCATTGTATGCGTGCATATAAGAAGCTCGACATGAAAGGTGATTTTGGGTACTAGGTTTAAGAAGGGTGTGAGGTGGGTTGGTCATTAAGCATCATGATATAATCATGGTCCTCGTCACATTCAAGCTCTTGACCACAAGTATTTGATTCATTATGATTAGTCTCTAAGAGAGAGGGCTCCCGAGAGATACTCTGAGTATGATTTGAAGATTTAGACTCGAGAAAGGACATGCGATCTTGCAAGGTCTTAATGACGGGGATTAATGAAGACAACTCCTTGTGTGAATCATAAACGCCAAAGGAGTAACCTGTTCTATAGTTTTGTTCTTCGAAGTTGAGGCAAGTAGATAGGGCTAGCTCTAGGTTTTGAACATTCTTTTCTTCCAACCGCCATCGGTAAAGAGGGGGCAAAAGTTCATAGCAATGCAACAGAGCAACCAAGTTGGTAGGGCGAATGGGAGTAGGAATTAGATTGTACAACTTGATAAACTGAAGATTAAAAGTAAGAATGCTCTCATTATCCTTCATGCGTAATCGATTAAACCTCTTAAGATCCTCGTAAGGATTATCCAAATGCCCAAAAGTAGAAGTAAACCAGTAAGACAACTTGAACTAGGTAGAAATGCATCGATCGGGAAGGCTGGCAAATAAGGAGGCAACATCACCTTGAAGGGAATTCATAAACAACAGCATACAACTATCATTATTATTTACTCCGAGAATGGCGCAAGCATTCGAAAACGCACAAAGGTGTTCAATAGCTGTAACAGTCCCATCGCCGTGGAAGAGAGGCAAATGATTCTTGAATTTGTGAGGTAAAGGGTTCACCGACTGAGCGAACTTCAAGGGAGTGGGCACAAACCAGGGAGAATTGTTTAGGTCTTCTTCAAACTCAAACAGGCCATACTTGCGAATGAATTTCCCAGGGTCAATAGCTAAAACCACAGGGTTACAACCACTAAACATGCTTCCGATTGGTTGGGACATTGAGGTCTAGGAAGGGAAAAATAAAAATCGAAAGAATTGAAAAAAAAACTAGGAACTCTTTGAATCACCCTAGCCATAGAAGCGTGGTTTTAGCTTTTCTGCACCACTCTTCTTCAACGAAGACTGTATGTAGGGATGTAATCTCAAAAATACCAAGTCTCCCACCTCAAAAGTGTGCTCAACCCTGTGCCTGTTTGCATAGATCTTCTATCGATTCTGTGCCATTTGTAAATTGTCCTTGAGAGTCTTGAAGATATCTTGACTCTCCTGAATCCAGTCCTTGGCTTTGGGGGCCTTGCTATCCCCAAATGTCGGATCAACAAACGAAGGAGCATCATAGCCATATAATGTTTGGAATGGGGTCATACCAATGGACATGTGATAAGTGGTATTATAACAATGTTCCCCCAAATAAAACCATTTGATCCATGCTTTCTGCTGCCCGGACATATAGTTACATAAATACCCCTCGAGCCACTTATTCACGATCTTTGTCTGACCATTTGTCTGGGAGTGATAACTAGTGCTAGAAGTTAACTCTGTGCCAGCCAATCCTGAACAACTCTTGCCAAAAAGCACTAAGGAATTTGCTGTCCCTGTCACTGACAATGTACTTTGACAACCCATGGAGTCTGAATACCTCCCTGAAGAACAACTCTGCTACCTATGTTGCCTTGTACTTTGAGGGAATGGCAAAGAAGTGTGCAAACTTGGTCAACCGATCAACCACCACATATATGCAATCGCTGCCTTGTACCTTCAGTAGACCTGTGATGAAATCCATTGACACGCTTTCCCTCTTCTGCTCCGGAATGGGTAATGGCTGTAATAACCTCGCAGGATGAGTCTGCTTTGACTTGTTCTGCTAACAAGTCATACACTCCCTCACATCTCTTAATACATCATCTTTGAGGCCCTTCCAAGTAAACCTCTCCCTGATCTGCCTGTAAGTTTTAAAGTACCTAGGATGGCGTACCGGAGGTGCATCATGCATAGCCTTCATAATCTTCTCCTTTAATGTAGACTCAGGGACTAAGTATATGCGGTCCTTGTAGTAGATGATGTCATCCACCACTCTGTACTTGTCATGCTGTATGCTATGACCCATCAACTCACAAGCAAATTTATTCTTGGAGTACTCTACCAAGAGATGAGATTTCCAGTCCACTGAAATATCTGCAAGTGAACATATCTTAGGTTTCCTGGAGAGAGCATCAACAACCACATTTTTCTTCCTTTTCACATACTCAATGTCAAAGTCATATGCTTGCAATTTGCTGACCCACTTCTGTTGCCTCTCATTTAAGTCCTTTTTCACCAAGAAGTATCTCAAACTGTTGTGGCCAGTCTTAACCATAAATTTGCCACCTACCAAGTACTGTCTGAATTTCGCCAAAGCATGCATGATGGTGAGCATTTCCTTGTTGTAGATGGAATAAAGTCTCTCTGACTTTGTGAGTTTCTTGCTCTCATATGCTATCAGATGTTTATGCTGCATCAAAACTCCTTCAATTCCTTCACTCGAAGCTTCACACTCAAGCACAAAGGGTTGAGTGAAATCAGGAAGTGCTAAAACTGGACATGTGCTCATCACTTCCTTCATCCTGTCAAAAGTCTTCTGGGCCTCCTTTGTCCACCTGAATGATCCTTTCTTTGTAAGATTTGTGTGGTGCACCTAACTGTGAGAACCCCTTTACAAAGCGTCGGGAATAATTGCATATCCCAAAAAATCCACGCAGCTGTGAAAGGTTCTTGGGCGGTGGCCATTCCAATATGGCCTGGATCTTCTCTTTGTGTACTTGTACTCCGTGGGCACTGACCACATGACCAAAGTATAGGATCTCTATCATGCCAAACTCACACTTTGACTCTTTGGGATACAATGACTGATCTTCCATGATGCTCAGAATCGCATCCAGATGCTCCAAGTGTTCCTCCCATGTCTTGCTGTATATAAGAAGATCATCAAAGAACACCAACAAGAACTTCCTTAGCTGCTTGTTGAAGATGTGGTTCATGCATGACTGAAATGTAGCTAGTGCGATGGTTAGCCCAAATGGCATGGCCAAAAACTCATAATGCCCATACTGGCACCTGAAAGCAGTCTTGGGAATATCTTGCTCTATGACTCTGATCTGATGATACCTCGATCAATGATCAATCTTTGAGAAATAAACGGCCCCTTGCAACACACCCAATAACTCATCGATCTTGGTTATGGGGTACCTATTTTTTATGGTCTTTTTATTCAAGGCTCTATAGTCAATGCATATCCTCATGGTTCCATCCTTCTTCTTCACCAACACTACAAAAGAAGCGAATGGACTAGAGCTAGGTTTGATGTGTCCCATCTCCTTAATAGCCTTCTCAATTTCATCTTTCAACTTCTTTGGATGCCTGTAGGGAGTAGTGATCACAGGTTTTGCTCCCTCGTCCAACTCAATGGTGTGCTCAAATCCCCTGTCAGGCGGTCTCCCTAGAGGTATCTGTCCAAAAACTCGGTCATGTTTGCTCAACAATTTCTAGATGTTTGCATAATACTGCTGGCTGCTGCCTGAAGGTTTCTGAGTAGTGATCAAACACTCTGCTGCACAAGCTACATCTCCATGCCTAAATATACCCTCCATCCGCTTGGTTGAGACAATCCTAGGAGCACGATTGGACGTGCCCCTCAGAACCACCTTTCTATCATCTGTTGCCTTGAATTCTAGCTCCATGGCATGGTAGTCAACATAATGTTTTCCCAAGGAAAGAAGCCATTGAATGTTGAGATTTGGGTACCTTGGAAAGTGGTCCCCTTGTGTTTGTGAGCTTCTAAACACACGTGGGAAGTACTTTGTACCTTGTACCATGTACTTTGTACCTTGTACCATGTACTTTATGTCTAATTTCACTTTGACTTAGGAGATTTAAGTCAAAAGTGAAATTTGGTCATTTAAGCCTAAAATGACAATTAATTCACTTTGTGGGTGAATTGAGTAAAGTGAAACTATGGAAACTTAAGTAAAGTGGGTTTTGAGTTGAGATTCATTTGAGATGATCTCAACCATTGACTTAGGATGAGATGATCTCATCCACTCATTTTTTAGGTTTCTTCATGCATCCTTAAGGAGGGTGCAAAGGGCAAAGGAGAGGCTAATTGTTCACTTGCTCACCTTGAGAGTTTGGTGAGGAGTAGAGAAGTGAGAATTCAGAGGAGAGAGCAGCAAACTTGGGCGCACATGTTCATGGAAGGCGCAAGGCTAGTTGGAGCCTCAGTTATTTGGTGTGAGTGTGTTTGCTAGGAGGAGGGTGCACTTGAGGAGGAGGGCGCAAGGCTAGCAGGTGGCATTTGGAGTGGAGAGTTCTTGCTTCTGGTTTGTGGGTTGTTGAGAGGGCAATCAAATGGCAGTTTGAGTGCAAGGGTTCAACAAACAACAAAGGGAAAGAGCAAGGGCGCAGAGCATCTTCAAGCAGACAAGAGAGAAAGGGGGCGCACTCTTCTAGGGGCGCATATCCCAAGGAACCCATTGCAAAGCTTGAGAGGAGCTTGCAAAGTATCAGGTTCCTTTGTATTTATCTTTCTTGTTATTCTTATAGCTTGAAGCACTCCATATATATACATTCATCTCAAACTGGTTTTCCTCGAGGGGGTTTTATCCAGGGTCATGTTGACCAAAAATACATGTGTTCATTTTCATGTATGCTAGTGTTTAGAACAACATTATTTTCAGCTCTAAAAGATCTCTAGGTGTGTTATATAGCTTATTGTATGCATGTGCTAACATCTTGTGACAAAACTACATGCTAGAGCACCCATTTGGCCTATGTAACCGTAACAGAACAACAAAGAAGTTACTGAACAGTTTGCTGTTATAAAACAACAACAAACCCTTTTTTGACAGTTGAAACTTAGAGCCAACTTGAGGTCAAAGACAGACCTAGTTGGCAGCTTGTTAGGACTTGGAAAATCTTCATTGAACACCCAATATGATATTAGTGTCTTGTAGCTCAACCACATAGAAGTCATTGGTCACCGTGTAGTTGCCTAACGCTACACCTAAGTGCGGAATCTTCTGTGTGCATGGCATAATGCGCCCACCAACTACCACTACATCAAACCCCTCAAAGTCAATTGTAGAGATGCCTCTTTGAGCCACCAAAGTTGAGTCAATCAAGTTGTGGGTTGCCCCACCATCAATCAATACTGTGACACGCTGCCCCTGCAATACTCTACGAATCCTGAAGATGTGAAATATAGGGACACCCGATAGAGTGGCGATAGCCCCACTCTTGACCTCCTCTTGTGGTTGCTCCTTAGTTGGACTGTCATGCCCACTATCTTGTGCCTACCTTGCTTCCTCCTCTTCATCACTGTCTGATAGTACCTCTATATAGTGCACCTTACCTTTTCCCATACACCTATGTCCAGGTTCCCAAGGTTCTTTGAAATTGAAGCAAAGTTTCTTCCTTCTCAACTCATTGCGAGTCGCCTCATCCAACTTCTCCTTTTTGGTCCACTCCTAGAAAGGTTTCTTATCCTTGTTTTTCTGGGGAATGAAAGGCTTGGTGAAAGATTTGTTCTTCGGGACCGCATACTCCATATTTTGTGTCTTGATGATGGCATCTTGTAGAGTCTTGGGTTTGAAGGCTTTCACCCAACCATGCAGTGGCTCGGATAATCCTTCAGTGAACAACATGACTAGCCTCTGCTCGGATATATCTGTCACTGTGACTGCAAACCTCTGGAACTTTGTAATGTAGGCATCCGGTGTCCCAACCTGTTTTAGTTGTGCCAATTCTTTGAAATACAGTTCCAGATCCTTTTTGTCAAATTGCTCCATCAACTTTTGTGTGAAGTCTAGATAGGAAGTAATGCTGACATGTTCCAAGGTGACCAATCCATGGTACCACCACTCATGGGCCTCTCCATCTAAACGTAAGGTAGTGAATTTAATCGCTTCTGCCTTTGTCATAGGGTTGGGTTGGAAGTATGTATCCAAATTTTGAACCCATGCTCTAGTTGTGCACTTGTTCGAGCCATCAAAGGAAGGAATGGTTAGCTTCCCAACCTTTCTCATGAGATCCAAGTTTTGTTGACTCCTGTTGAAATCTCTTGGTTTGTTCCTGTATTTGATAGTACAGTAGTCCTGCAATGACATGGCTGCCTGGAACTCATCACCAAGAGCCCCGTACTCCCTCGAGTAATCACTAAAATTTTTACCTTGTCCTGGCTGCTTTTGATTTCCTGTTTGTTGCTCCCCCAAGAACTAAGGCATAAGAGGTCTAGGAATCACTCTACCGATGGTCCTAGTGTTGGTTTGTGTGGGAATGTTATTGTTGCTGCCTTCTGCATGATTCCCATTGTTTCCATTGGAACCCCTTGCACCATTGTTACCCCCATGGTTTGATTTGCTTGGGTGCTGGTAATTAACTGTGTCATGAGATGTACCAGTTGTTGCTGCACCTTGGCTAAATCATTTAGGATATGCATGGCACTGTCCTCAGGTATCTCATTTCTGTACCCCATGTCTCTTTCTTCCTTTGCTTCTAGTTGGTCCTCTTCTTTTGAACCTGAGTGAAATATGTTTTTTGACCCTCATTGCCTTCTACTTCTGTAAGTGATATATTCTCTATCTCCCTGCTTCATGAAACCATGCACTCACAGACCGACAGGATTGTGGCTCTGATACCACTGTACTATCCCCACTCAATTTTTTTGGATTTTCACTTAGTTTAGCAGTGTAGATATTTCGTCAAACAATTTGCATTCAAACTTCCTAACAAACAATTCATACATATTTCTAATCTTTATTGTAAATTATAATGAAACACCAATATCGAGGCTCAAATATATTTATTGCATTAAATATTTCAGACAACCAAGTACATTGAAAAATACCAGCAATTAGTACAACAATAAATAATGAAGAACTTGGTATGTATTCCTGTAGATTGCCTCTGCAAATACTTAAATATGTATGCCTGGAAGTGATAGTGTGTATGCAACAACTTTTTGTTGAAGATTACAGGCTTGTAAGTGAAGGAATCAACCCAACAAAGTAGATATTGCAGTTCAAAAATAGTGGACAGTCTTTGTTGACGCTTGAATTTGTCAAGACTGAAACGACAACCTCACGAGGATATGAATCCCCTTGCGTTTTTAGAGAGGTGGTACTTCTCTTTGGCTTATGATTTTCTTTGAATATTTTACATCAAAAATAATATGGGATACTTTCAAATGACTTTATCGAACTCTTTATGGCTCAATAAAATCAAAATACTGAAAAATAATATATATATATATATATATATATATATATATATGGAGAATCCCTGAGAAGTGGACTAGGAGCCTCAAACACCACACAATATAGAAAATGATAAAATCCTCACATCCATCACAATTTAATGAAAATTCTGATCACATTCAAATAAAAGAAATGGTCCAATGGCACAAGATAACTTTGAAAGAGTACTTCTTATTAAGGTCAAAAGAAGAATTCGATAGATCGAATTCAAATATCTTATTCTCAAAACTCAGAGTTATAAAATACAATCAAAACCGATCTCGACTTAATTCTCTGGAATTTCTCAAAAATGATAATGCTGTTACAATAATTGAAATTTAAAGGCGTTTGTCCATTAATGGACTGGGATTGGGGCTCCCGTGGACCATGAAAATATTTACAAGAAATATGATGAAGAGAAGAATATGGAGTGGAGCATGAGCAACATGATCTGGAAAGAAGACAAGGAGGAAGTTATTAGAATTCGGTTATACTTTTCCATTGAAAGAATAAATATAGTGGTATGAAATCTGATAAGGAAGAAGGTACGTAATCAATATGGACTTACTGTGATGGAATCTCTCTCTCTCATTTGCTTGTTGATGTGCCCTTTATATCTTTGCCTATTGTGGTTAAGTGGCCGGTTGTAACTGCTTCTGTTGGAAATTCGGAAATCTTGATTATAGACTTGTTTGAATATATTCTCTTAAGGGGGCAACGATCACTTCTTGCTTTACTTTGATATTTAACAATTCACTTTCAATTTCTCTATGGTCAATAGATAAGTTTTGCAATATAGTTTCAATGTCCTCATTTTTATTTGTGTACTCAACGAGCCAATTATCAATGTCATCATAAGTATACTCAATCATACTATCAAATTTTTCGGCCCATGATTTCTTCAAATTTTCGACTTGCTCTTCAAATTGCTCTCTGCTCATGATCATTGAATTTGATATTAAGCTTGGATCTGAAACTTCAATAGTGGTGCCCACAATATCCAAACCAATAATCTTTGAGTATGCCTCAGTCTTTTTTCGTGATAGTTCTTTCAATTGATTCAACAACTCCTTTAATGTATTAATCCTTTCAATCCAACATGCCTTTACTTGTTTCATACAGTTTTGGGAGGGCAAATCTTCCTGTTTTCTTCTATGATCCGTCATTGTCGAGACTTTTGCTCTAAACATAGCAACTCCATCCGTGAAGAATCCTTCATCATTCTTCAAATCTGCATTTAAGTATTCTTTAGTGTTTTGAATTCTGAGCCCGAGAGCGGAAATTTTTTTTTCCAAGTCACATAAATCTAAAATAAGCGACATTTTTTTCTTTATATTCTCTTCAACAAAGTGTCAAGTAGCAATGATTAAACTTGAAATTCCTTTTACTCTTAGATTCGACTCTGGAGTTCCTTGAAGAGTTTTGTCAGGTTGTATCATGGCAACTGGGGTAGCCAATATGAGTGGGGGCATGAGAGTTGCTACTAATTCTTTGACTCTCTCCTTAAGCTTGAGATTGTCCTCTTCCATATTAATTATTGAAACATCCAATGCATCCCCTGTGACTTTATGAATTGAGGGTAATTTTGACGACAACATGTTTTTAGTATCAATGGTGGACAGTCACTTTCCCTTCTTATTCTTCGAGGTTCTTTCAAAGGTCAATTTCTTTGAAGACCTATCAAATAAAACATTCTGTACAGAAAAGGTCTCTTCGTCAGAGAAAACTTCATCTTGAACAACCAATGCAACGGATTGTACATTTTCTTGGGCGCGTTCTTCTTCATTTGGAAACCAAATATTTTCAATATCAACATGTAAATCCATATCATCAAGCAAAATATCATTTTCAGGTGCGTTTTGTTTTTATCTCTCTTGTTGAGAATTAACCCTTTTCCTTTTCACTGTTAATTTATGGGGGTTTTCTAAACTTCCTTGAGGAGGATTTCTTTCTCCATCTTCACCTGAATTATTACTTGAGGGTTTTCTTAGTTGGGCCGTTGCAGAATGAGAATTTACTTTAGGCAAAAGACTTCTGTGAGAAACACCGAGTGACTGAGCGTTTCTTTCACTTGAGGGTTTCCCTCTTTGCTTATAATGTTCTGTAGTGCTCACGTTTGTCTCTATGTCACCATAATTTTTATCAACACCTTGAACAGGAGGGTCATGACTATCGCCCTATTCCTCCCCAAATGTGAATGTATTGATCAATGTGGGGCTGAGCTCGACTGATACCATGTGATTATAAAAAAGATGGTTGGGGGCAAACCTTTTGATTTCTTTTGCAAACTTCAAATTAAACTGGTCAAAGTAAGAGACATATTCATCAATTTTGGAAATTCCTCTCAAGAAAATTTCACCAACTCTCCAAGGCAGAGGAATAAACTGTTTTTTCCTTCTTTCATAAAATGCATGAAACCAAAACTTATACTGCCTCGCCACCTCTATGATAAATAACTTGTCCGACACATAATAAGGGAGATATATAAGCTTTCCATGAGAACATAAAGTCCTAATGATGTTGTAGTTATCCATTTTCTCCAGAATTCCCTTTTTATCAAAAAGGTGGATGCTTCCAATGAAAGCTTGGAAGTATCTTCTCCAAAGAGCAATTTCTTAAATTCAGTGACAAAATCATTGTAAATTTCATAAAAATAATGGAAAACTTTTTGCCTCCAGAGAGCTTGATACCACATAGTCATGGGGTCAATTTTTGAGTTTACCCTTTTTCCAACACTCGAACCTTTAAAAATATGATAGTGTGATAGAAAATATCAGATAAGATGCCATATAGAATTTTTTCTCACTTTTGAAATTCATTAACTGTGCAGAAATTTCATTTGATATGATTTTCGACCAATCGAAGACGACATTCTCATGAACTGTAAAATGTAAAATGTATAGGGCTAGTCGGGGAATAGTTGCCGTAGAATCCTGACCGGTAACTCTAGTAAATAGCCAAGCAATTTCTGGATAAGGGTCCTTTAAAGAACTAACCTAGATTCTGGATAAGTCTTTTGGCATTACAATAGGATTTTGTTAATATTCCCGCAGGAGCTCCATTCCATTATTTTTCCCTCTAAGAAAATTTCAGGCTTCTTCTCCTTTGTATGTTAAGTTCAGCTCTGGTAGTTTTAACAATTTTTTGAAGACTGAAGGCGCCAATGAAACAGGGGAGTTGCTTAGTAGTGGAATTGTTCTTCTGTTTTGGACAAATTTATCAATACACCAGGTGATAATCTCTTTGGACTCGAAAACCTCAGGGACACAACCAACGAGAGCTATTCCTGATGTTCGAGCCTTATTATTATCTTTATCTGGTAATGTTGAATAGTACCAATATGACCTTGACCAATGGTAATTGTGATCTTCTTTGGCGAATAGATTCAAGGTATCCCATCAAAAATGCTGTTTTCTTTCGGCCATCTTTAGCAGGTTGATAGACTTTCTCCGTAATACCGCTTAGAACAGTGAAATAATCTTTATGTTAGATCCTTGATGAGAGCATTAACTTGTAATAAATGTGATTTTGCCTCGATAGAAACATCATTAATAACGACCTTTTCAGAATTCAATTTAGCAGTTGAGTTCGTAGAATTAGCATTTAATATGACTCGAGAACTGTGAAAGAGAAAGGACATGTCACGATGGGGAGTCAGAGTGGAGGAAATCAAATGAGAATGCGAGTTCGCGAGTTCGCCGTGATGAGAAAAATGGCTAAGTATTGATACTTGTCGAACGAACTTGTGAAGACGAGAGATACAAAAGAAAAGAGATCGCGAATCCGCGAGTGGAAAATAAACTAAGTGTGGCAAAAAGGTTCAAAGAAGAAAAGTGAGAGATCGTGAGTCCGCGAGTCCACCAACCCGTGAATATAACAAAATGACATAAGTATGGAAAAGGCATAAGTCTTGGAGGTAAGACACAGTGAAAATTATGGGAGGGAAACATACATAGAAAAAATATAAATGTAGAGTAATGAAAAAGAAAGAAGGACTTATGAGGTTCAACAGTTCTGTAGGTGACAACAACCTTGGAATATGCAATTCAAACAACCCAAAATCGGCCCTCCACAAAAAGCGATCTTAGCATAGAGTGCTCAGCCCAAGGTGAGTAAATCGCCCCCTACAACAAAGAAGCTCGGTCAACAAGCAATAGGAACTTAGCCCTAGCATGAAACTCGGCCCATATGCAAGAGACACGACCCCTCTACACCAAAACATTGCCCATCATTGATATAACTCGCCCAACAAGGGTAAATCGACCCCACAATGAATAACTTAGCCCCCCCAAGCTCAAGAAATGCAACCACAACTCAACTCGACCCTCCTCAATGAGAACTCGGCCTCCTCAAGAGCATTCAACCCACATACAAACAAAAACTCAGCCATAAACCAGAAAAACTCATTCGCCAAATGATAAACTCCGTCACAATGAAGCACAGTGAAAAGATCTGAGTGATCTCTCCACGACCAGCTAGGGTGGATGGTCTCACCATCGAAACCAATCTTTCTCTCTAGGGTTTTTTGTCTCAAGAGTCAAAAGCCACAAGAGCTCCTCAAATTCGTTTTTAGAAAATAACAATGCATAATGAGAGAGGGTGCCATCATTCACCCTTTTGTTGACCCTTTTACCCTTTTTAATCAAGTAAAGTGACTTTATAAACTCAAAGTCACTTAAAACACCTTTTCACTTAATTACTCAATGTCACTTTTAAAAAGATTGCTTTTCTGCCCTGATGACATCAATTAATTAATTAATTAATTCCCTTTTCTTCCAGCCTACGAGAATCACTTAGGCTATTATGCCAATCTCCTGGAGTGATCATTTGGAAAGGGACATTACAATAGCTGGGGCATTGTTCAAGCTACACAAGTAAACTAACAATCTCTCTTAGCGAGGAAAGTGTTCTCCACCACATCAAGCTGCTCTTTGAACATCTCAAACTTCCCCTTTGCCAGGGGCTTAGTCAAAATGTTAGCGACTTGATGATCTGGAGGAATGTATTAAAGAACCGCTGCCCACGTTTGAATCTTGTCTCCAATGAAGTTGTCCGTGATCTCAGTATGCTTGGATCAATCGTGAAACATTGGGTTCTCAGAGAGTTTGATACAACTTTGCCAATAACTTGTGAAGCTAGATGGCTTCACAACTAGTAGAGTTGGTTACCATATACTCTACCTCTTTTGAATTGAGTGCCACTGAATCCTACTTTTCGTTGAACCAGGGAACATACCTGAACCCAAACTGAAGCAATAGCTTGAAGTCATGTCTTCATCTTTGATGTCTGATTGGAGACACCTCTAGGCCAATGTTACATTTATCGTCTCAACGAATTTATTGCCGAGGGTCTAGAGTATAACTTATCAACAATGCCAAGGAAAATATAGGAAAATATCGAGAAACTTTAAAAAATATAAAAATAATCAATTTTTTTTTCAAAATTTTAAACATCTAAAGCAACAACAACATCAAACAAACACATTGCTACATAAATATGAAAATAAAATTGATATATAAGATATAAAGTGGTACATCACACATTGATACTAAAATATGATATCTTTCTTGAGTCACAAGTCTTGACAAGATGATACAAAATCTCATCAAAACAAAAATAAATGTATCTCATGAGATGAATCATCATGAGGCATCTAGATACTACAAGATAATGCACTAAGGAATCAACCATTCCCTCTACCCCTTTTATGGGCAAAGGTCACTACTCTTCCTCTGGAAGCAATAGGTGGATGTGTTGAGGCTGAGCCTGAGCTGGAAGGTCGAAGCTAAAATGGGATGTCTTCTGACTCTTCCCCTAGTTACCTATCTCTATGGAGGTGGTGGCTGTGATGCACTCTCATTCTCCTCCTCTAAATGCGTCTCCACTGGAAGTGGAACGTCCTCCGCTACTTCCTCCTCCTCCAACACATTGGCATCATGCTCCAACCACTCAAGTGCCTCCTCCATGATAGGCCTCTCGATCTCCACATGCACTTCTTGGAGTGTATTTTTCAAAGACACTCTAGTTGCACTCACACCTTGAAGAGCTACAAGTTTGAGTAAGCACTTGCATGACAAGTTTTTGTAACTGTGGGACTCTTTTGCCATAGTTTGTCCACCAAACATCTACAACGAATAAATGGAAAGGACATACAATGAATTATATTTGCATAGAGTAATAAATAGATAGAAAGAAAAGACATTGAAATTTGAAAGTTTGAAACAAATTGTCCTTGAAACTTACTTGGCATCCTAGTGGTCTTGTCTTGGACAACCATATCATAACGAAATGTTCCAGTGACCAACCTATATATCTCCATTTGTTTGGAAATTTTTGAGCGTTTAGCGGGAGTCAACGCCATCCTTTAAACACATTGGAGGAATCTATCCATAACCTCAACATCAAATCTAAAACCATAGGCATAAGAGTATGTGGAGTTGAGGTAGAGCCCTGCTGCATGAATATCCGTGCTCATCTAGTGAATCCCTCCTCCATGTTGTCCTTATAATATCAATGGATAACTTTCTTGGCCCTATCCATGGCCTCGTACAAGTAGCACATCGCGGGCTTGTCACCATCAACAAAGCGAAGAACCTTTACCAAAGGTTCACTAATAACACATAAATCCTGCACTCGCATCCAAAAACTCCGATTGTGTCTCACAAGTTGGGCTATGGCTTGCCCATGCGCTTTAGTGTTGTAGACACAAGCATTCCACTCATTTGAAATAAACATCCTCTGCAACTCCAACATAGAATTGTGGAGAGACTGAAGAGAAATGAAGCTAGTGGCGAAATGTGTGATTGCGAGATGGACCAGATCCTTGTTCCCTATTAATTGTGTCATGAGTGTAAGTAAATATGTATGATTATATATATTGTGACACTCTTAGTTGAATCAACGATTTCCTTTATCCAAGAAATTTTTCCCATGTCCTCTAACATCAAATCAATGCAATGGGTGGCGCAAGGAGTCCAATACAAGGTCCGATACCTCTCCTTAAGCAACCTACCAACAACAACATAATTAGTAGCATTGTCCGTAATGACTTGGACAACAAATTACATACCTATCTCTCAGATGAACCCATCCAACAACTCACATAGTAACATATGTGGATGCATCAACAAATTTGATAAACATTGTTCCCCTAGGACAATTAACCAAGAAATTGAGAATGGACTTGCCCTTCCCATCTGTTCAACTATCTGACATAACGTTGCATCTAATGATCTCCCATGATTCCTTAAGCTTAGCGAATCTGTGAGTGCAATCCGTCTTTTCCTCTTGAAGGAGAGGCCCTCTCTAGTCATTATAGGAAGGGCCCTTGTACCCAGGCCAACAATAACAACGACTTGAAATATGGAATGGTAGAATGGGTTGTTTTTGGCAATGTTGAAACCAATGCCACTCCATAGAAAACGTTTAGCCACAAGTTTGTTTGCCTTCTCCTTCTCCCTTGTTTTAATTATTGATCGAATAGAAGGTTGTCCCCTAGGCACTGACCTCGACACAAGGAAAGGTGAGGATGCCAAGGGCATTGTGGAATGTGTGGTCGAGGATTGGGTTTCTCCTGCCCCCGAGAAGCTTGTGGTTCCCATGCTTCTTGCTCCTTTATGTGCAAGATCGAGCCTCGTTTCTTCCCTCAGATCTCTCTTCCTAGCAATAACAAGAAATAATTGATTTGCAATATGTACAACCTCTGGGGTACATGCATGGAAAATATCCTCTTCATACCTTAGGATTTTGGCAAGGTGTTATTTCAAGCGGTTGATTCCGCCAAACATTTCCATTCCACATAGCTTGCAGCTTAGCCTCAGTCAATTATGACCCTCAGCCTTAGTCAATTATGTCCCTCAGATGGTTCACCATACTCCCACATTGGGTTCAATGGCTTTGGAATTTTGTAGAGTATTGATTAAACTTTTGGCCCAAAACAAATGGGGAAATCAACACAAAACTTAAAAGAATACTACAATTAAAAATATCACAGCCAGATAAGTGTTAAATCTCCCATTAAAAAATGACAAGAATAGGGATATCTAATGGACATCGCAAACCCTATACTAAATCTTGAAAAACAAAAAAAATACAAGCATAATTTTTTTTACATACCCGGGAATATGGATATGGTAGATCAGAGCAAATCCCCACTCCACAATTGCTTGGCTGATGGTAATGAAAACAACAAATTTCCCCTTGTTTGCTTGATGGAAAATAGTCATAATATCCTTAGAGCTCAATCCCCTAACTCACTTTTGCTAAATGAGGGTTAATCCGGTTATAAGGCAAAATTGATGCAGATAGGGCGCTAATTTCGATCAACTTGGGATAATTATTGAAATTATTGCGATATTTTGAATGTATCTTTATAATTTCAAAAGATGAAATTATTGCGATAATTATTGTCGATATTATCGGCTCAGGGAATGACCTTCGATATATCGTGACATAGGTGATACATCGTTGATAAATGTAACATTGTTCTAGGCTACTCATTGACTCATCAAAAGTATAGGGCTCTTTCCTTGAGTGAGGTAGAGAGTAACGATTCTTCTGATTTGTCGTAGCACTTCTTGAATATTTGTATTTTCTACAAGACTCCCTCTTTGAGTGAGCTTTTCCTTCTTCTTCATGTCCTGACCATTCTTTGTCTACCTCTGTATCTAATTCAAGCTTTGCACTAGCTGAGTATTTAGTTGATTATGCCTCTCCTGAAATCTTATTATTTTCTCATTGTCAGCTCTACAATTGAGAACTTCCATCTTTAAGCTTCTCATAATTTCTACCAATTCTAATGGCTGCATCCTTTTTCCATGCCCATCAAACTTAGTTTCTTCATATCCCACACTAATATAAAGTCCTCTGACCTCTTCGTCATCATTGTAAGGATTCTATCCATCCTCCATACTTTTTCTTCAATTCCGGGCTTGAACTATTCCTAATGTAGCACTATATATGTAAGAAGTATTCATACAAGTGGGTATGTTAGATAAATTTCATTTCCAGAATCTGTAGAATTTTTCTTATATATTCTGGAAAATATCCACAATGTCAATATTTTGTCAAATCAAGGCGACAAACCTATTTCTTCCCAAATTTTTGAAGAATTCAGAAGCACTTATCCATAATATAAGCCATTAAAATTATTCCCTTATGGATTAGCTTTCTAATGTGTACTCATTCTGAATTTTGATCTCTGAGCTAAAAGTTATAGCTCTCAGAAATCACCATTTTTGCTCATTTTCTGCACTATTCTCATTGGTACAATCTAGGTCAGAGACCAACTTCTGCCATCTGTAGAAGAAAATCTAGTGAGAACTAGGAAAGCTTTTTTTTTAGGTGCAGATAATACATATAATTGTGAGTACTTAGCAACTTTTAGATTAGCAATATGATACTCTAATCAATTTCTGCATAATTACGGAATTGTCAACTTTGCCCTTTTTTGCACTTTCTCCAGTCTGGAATTTTTGGCTAAAACTGCTATCTTCCAAACTATAATATCCCCAACTAGGATAGATGGGGAATATATGTTTGCTGCCCAAATTATTATTCTTCTTTGTGTGATTTTATCAAACAGTTTGCATTACACATGCTTTTAATGCCATAACTGGTTTACAATTTTCTACAAATAGTTTGCAAGGGTTCTAACCAGGGATATTCCATCAAACATATTGCATGCATCCAAAATACTCATGAAATAAAAGAGACAATGTGGGCATCTTTATTATGGATGGAACCCAAATCACAACAATACAAATCTCTATTAGATGTAATAGTAGCTGTAATACAACACTACAAGCACACAATAAGCAACCCAAAACCTGTAAATGATGCCATGTCTCCTCAACTACAGAAAATCGGCCTCGGCTACAGAACTCTACTTCAGCTACGAAAACTTGGCCTCGGCTACAAAAACTCGGTCCGGCTACAAAAACTCGGCCCGACTACATAAACTCGGCCTCGACTACAAAAACTCGGCTCAGCTACAGAAACTCGGCCTGGCTACAAAAAATTGACCCGACTACAGAAATTGCTTCAGCTATAGAAACGACCTCAGCTGTAGAAACGACTTCAGCGAAAGAAATGACCTCAACTGTAGAAACGGCTTCAACTACAAAAACGACTTCAACTACAGAAATGACTTTAGCTACAGAAACTCGATCTCAACTACATAACTCAGATGAAGCTCAAATGAAGACCCTGGATGGATCCTCCTCCTTGTCTAAGCTCCAATGGAAATCCTGGGTGGATTCCCCTATTGTCTAGCTAGGGTGGATATTGCACCACCGAAACCAAACCAATAGTGAAAGGGTTTTGCTAAACCCTAACGAAACAATGGCTCCAAGAGCACTTCCAAAATGAGAAATCAAATCATAATGCCAAAGTGAGGCTCTACCCCTCCTTTTATCCTTTTTCCATGCCTTCTTGAACTTTCCCCTTTTTGACCAAATCAAATGTAACTTCTAGAGTTTCCCCTTTTTGACTAAATCAAATATAACCCTTATTTTCCCTCCAATTTTCACTTTAAGATTAGAAGTCACTTTAATAATGGTTAAGTAACTTATTAATCTAAAGTTATTTTACTTCCCTAATGTCACTTAAAAAACATAACATATCCTAACTAAGTGACATTAAATGACCCCCCTTTTTACACCTTTTTCTCCACTGACAAGCCATGGAAGTCCCTTCTACTACAAAGCAGGGGAACCCAAAAATGGGGACATGACAAATCCTCCCTTCCCAAAGATTGCTTGTCCTCAAGCAATGCCATCATGACCTGATGCTCCATCGACTGATCCAGATTGAGACTGAAAATGATACTAGGATCCCAAATCACCCTGTAAGATGTGAAGCATCCTCTGCTCAAGGCGTGGCCTGGTAATGTACTGACATAGAGGCCTCCTAAAAACCTCTAGCAAGCAAGGCCACTCAGTGCTGTAATAACTTGATCAACTCATCAATGTACTGCTCTGCTAGGGAACCAACCTCATGAGAGAAAAAACTGGCTCTCGCCTATGTGTCAACTACTGCACTGTCTCCTACTGAAATCCCAAGGTCCCAAGGTATCCTCATAAAGGAACCACTACGTTGATGCTCGCTACTCTGATCATAGTCGTCCGACCATCGTGCTCCCTCTGCGTCCACAAGCTGTAATGCCTCAACGGATCACATCCACTATCGAGGATCATGCCCATCCAATGTATCACCACTCTAAGATCAGATATCATAGAGAAGTCTATGTGGTCACGAATTGATAGGGAATCCACTACACCTAGTCTCCAAGTATCAAAGGGAAATGCCTCAATACTCCAGTACCTCCTATTTACTGCAATCATCCAAGTATCATCCGGACAATCTCCCAATATATCGTCTGCAAAGTTCCTCTGTGCGAACATAAGAACCTCGTAGATGGTAAAGTCACTAGGATCCCAAACTAGCTTGTATAATGTGGAGTGTATAGCACTGGTCTGTAAGGTGCTAATACAAGAATCCACTTGACTGTTGCTGATAAGCCAAGCAATCATAAGCTGCGTAAACTTGGTCAACTCCTCGAAAGACCACTCCTCCAAGCAACCACTCCTAAGCCTCCCAAAAGTAAACTCCGGAAAGTCAAAGCCGATGCTCTCTTCTCTAATAGTTGTTGAACTGTCAAACAATGTGATCCCAGGGTCCCAAACTAACCCTGGAAAGATACCACCATGCCGACGTTGCACCACTGTGATCATCACCGTCGGATCAACGTGCCCAGTCTGGATCTTCCTCTCGTGGAACCCCAAGCTAATCTTCTTGAAGGGACTGAAGCCACCATCCTGAATCCTCTCATGTGAAGTGTCTCATTGAAGTCCACGGTTGGCCTCAAGTCTGTCCTGCCCTATAGAGTAAGTCTCTATCTCCCCTCTAATGACGTCCCAAAAATAAAGCAGACTGATCACTATCACGACTTTGTTGACCATCATCTGAATCAATCTATCACTCAGATGAATTCCTGGATACCACCACCAAATAGGAAGCCCACTGCTCCTAATACTTGCTAATTGCTGCTGCACCATATTGGTAACCATCGAAGTCAAAATGAGCCAAGTCCCTGGTATGCCATCATCTAGTGGAATCTTAGTACTAGGAATCAACTTTGTTCCTGCTGATATGTTCGGCTCCGGCCAAATTGCACCAGGAAATCTGCTATCTTGATCATCATCAATGTACCCGAGTAATCTGTGGAGTCTAAATACCTCCTTGGAAAGTAGCTCTGTCACTTGCGGTGCCTCACACTCATACAAGTACCTAGAATGCCTTGTCGAAGGTGGATCACACATAGCCCTCATAATCATCTCTCTAAGTGGGGGTTTAGGGGCTACAAGTGTGCGACCTCTGTAGTGGATAATGCCATCCACCACTCTATCAACTAGAATCTCTGTGAACTGACCCAATACAATCTGGATCTCCTCTTGTGCTCCGACCACATAGTCCAAACAAAAGAACTCTGACATGCCTATAATCTTGCATGTCTCACCCCACTAACTTAGGTGAGTCCTTCACGTTCTGTCGAATATACTACTGGCATCATAAAATGGCACTAGATGCCACTTCCATTGCCCGTAAGACTGGAAAGTGTCAGGTGCGCTGGCCAACCCCAATGGTATGACCAAGGACTCAAGATAACATTTGAGAGTGATCCTGCAGATATCCTGCTCTCTGTCCTTGCTTTGGTGATATCCCACTCGAAGATCAATCTCCGCTCATCCATCCACTCATCGATCCTGGTTTGACCAAACTCAATGATATGTCTGAAGTCTCTGTCTGGAGATTGCCTTGGGGGAAATATCCTAAAAACCCAGTGCACACCACCGTACACCACTATATCATCATGTATCACCCTGCATCATATATGTGCCATTGTATCAATCACTCTATTAATATCAAATGAACCTGGATCCCAGAGTGATGTATCCACCTCTATCGTATACTTAATTCCCCAATCAACTGTTGCATATACTTCCTTGCTGACTGGTCCACAAGGAGTATGCTCAACTACCTCATCTGTAGCTATAAGCCTTGAGCCAAAAGAAACGACTCATGATCCCTGCAATGCAAAACAGGTGCACGGTCAAAGACCTCTGTGTCAAATCTCTTCTCAAATACCTGCAACTCTGAATGCTCCTCGTGCGGAATCGTCACAAGAGGCTCCTCCCTCAGATTATGAGTGCTACTCATGCCCTCATGCGTCACTACTGCGAAAGGTGATGGAGTCTCTGCTGCCGTCGATGATGAAGAGCGTGCCACACTTAGCTGGTAACAAAGCTCCTTAATCTCCCTTTCCTTGTCTTCATCGAACTTAAGAGCAAGGTCCCTATCCATGAACAACTGCAAGTAATCGACTTTCATCTGCTATAGTGCTTCTTTGATGATGCATAATTGAGCACTAGTGATTCCATCCGCGACTCCTTTTTGTCTCTCCTCCATCCGAGCGTTCCACATAAGATCTTCAATAAACTTATGAGCTCCATCTGCCCTTGTCAACACCTGCACAATTTTCTCTTCCTCGACCAATAATCGATCCTTCAAATCTTGAACTGCTAGAGGTCTTTGTTTAATCTCATCATCATGTGGAGGTATAGTCACGTCCTTCTCATCATCGACATCATAAATGAGATATGGTGCTGAATCCTCATCCTGTGTAGGCGCTATCATGCTTGAACTACCTTCATCATAAGCATCATGCATAGTGAAAGATGTTGGATCTTCAACATCAGCTGTTTGGAACATTTCTTCATAGCCATCATAAGATGTTGCATCCTTATCCTTTGCTGATTCATCAGAGGTATACCCATCCAACACACTAGTGTCATCGACCTCATCAGTTAACTATGATGATGTATCATAAGCTGTTGTTTGGTCCTCTTCTATGCACACATCCTCCTTATCTCTAGATGCATGCTCCTCCATAAGGTCAATCTGAGGTCCTACTAAACCTTCCTCACGAAGTGAAGTCTTTGCTTCACCAACTTCTTCAGATTCAAATCCCTTTTTCTTCTTTTTCCCAAATAGAGGCTTCAACAATTCGAGATTCTCTATCAATGTTGTGAAATTCTTTTAATAGTCCGCTAGAATTTTTTGGTATTTCTGACAGGCTTGTAATAATTTTGTCAGGATTTCTTGATTTGTCTCCATACTGTAAAATTCCCTCGGTCATATGCAAGATCTCCAGCTTTGATACGACTGCAATATCCCCAACTAGGATAGATGGGGAATATATGTTTGCTGCCCAAATTATTATTCTTCTTTGTGTGATTTTATCAAACAGTTTGCATTACATATGCTTTTAATGCCATAACTGGTTCTAACAAACAGTTTGCAAGGGCTCTAACAAGGGATATTCTATCAAACATATTACACGCATCCAAAATATTCATGAAATAGAAGAGACAATGTGGGCATCTTTATTATGGATAGAACCCAAATCACAACAATACAAATCTCTATTGGCTGCAATACAAACACTACAAGCACAAAATAAGCAACCCAAAACCAATAGCAGCTGCAATACAACACTACAAGCACACAATAAGCAACCCAAAACCTGTAAATGATGTCATGTCTCCTCAACTATAGAAAATTGGCCTCAGCTACAGAACTAGACTTCAGCTATGAAAACTTGGCCTCGACTACAAAAACTCGGTCCGACTACAAAACCTCGGCCTCGGCTACAGAAACTCGGCCTTGGCTACAGAAACTCGGCTTGGCTACAGAAATGACTTCCGCTGCAGAAATGACCTCAGCTACAGAAACGACTTCAGCTGCAGAAACAACCTTTAGCTGCAGAAACGATTTCAGCTGCAGAAATGGCTTCAGCTACAAAAACTCGATCTTAGCTACCGAACTTGGATGAAGCTCAAATGAAGACCTTGGATGGATCCTCCTCCTCCTTGTCTAAGCTCCAATGGAAATCCTGGGTGGATTCCCCTCTTGTCTAGCTAGGGTGGATATTGCACCATCGAAACCAAACCAATAGTGGAAGGGTTTTGCTAAAACCTAACGAAACAATGGCTCCAAGAGAACTTCCAAATTAAGAGATCAAATCATAATGCCAAAGTGACCCCTCCTTTTATCCTTTTTCCATTCCTTCTTGAACTTTCCCCTTTTTGACCAAATCAAATGTAACTTCTAGAATTTCCCCTTTTTGACTAAATCAAATATAACCCTTATTTTCCCTCCAATTGTCATTTTCATTTTAAGATTAGAAGTCACTTTAATAATGGTTAAGTAACTTACTAATCTAAAGTTATTTTACTTTCCTAATGTCACTTAAAAAACATAGCATATCGTAACTAAGTGACATTAAATGACCCCCCTTTTTACACCTTTTTCTCCACTGACAAGCGACGAAAGTCCCTTCTACTACAAAGCAGGGGAACCCAAAAATGGGGACATGACACAAACGAAGCAACACTAGAGAGTTTTCACTAGGATAAATTTGTCCAGATTATCGAGGAGATTATTTTAAAAGTCGAGTAAGAAAAAATTTCCATTTTTGAAGTCTTCGGTCACTTTTCTTCCATTTACAATTCCCAAAATCACCAAAAAGTCTCTCGGAATAATGGATTTTGGCCTATTTCTTTAGCTCCACTCCAAACCCCTTGGAATTTGGCCAAATCCTCCATTGGGTTTCTTTGTGTCTGCTCCTATTCCTTACTGTCCAAATTTTATACTTAACTGAGCTTCTGTCATTGAGTACCCTCTTGATCTTCAAAAACCACTTATTGCATTTTTCTGGAATTCTAGAGCTGAATCAACAAACCACCTTCACTGGCATCTTTATAGCCCTCATTATCGTGGACTTACATTCGAAATTTCACCTCATTTTGACCTTATATGCTCCTGTTATGGCCAAGATAAGATTTTGGCTTCAGACTTGCTTTTTTTTAAATACAAAAAATTTCTTTTGCTAACGTGGTATGACACGTGACTGTTGCCATTGTAGTGGAGTCCATGTGTCAACCTTTGACGTTGCCATGTCATCCTCCCTTTGCCTCCACGTCACGTTCTTCTATTGTTGTGGACCCTTTGCCCCTTATCTACTTTATTTTTATTTATTATTATTTTTAATTACTCGTGGGCCACCCTGAACCCTCTTTATCCTTCGGATCATCCACTTGGCGCAATCCCATCGGTTGATGTGACGGGGGGGAGGGTATCTCCGACATCCATTTGCTTGCGCACATGCCCCCACACGCGATCTTGATCAATGGTTAGGATTGATTGCAGGGCATGAAGGTGTGGGTGTGTTAATGTGCTTGCATTGCCTGTAAGTCAAAACCACTCGGGGGACACACGTCATCTCCACAGCAATTGCGGGTGAAAAATTGCAAACTCCAAAACCACCTTGCATCCACCTGCAAACTGCTTACCACCCTCTTCCATACCACCTTCCACTGTAGCTTGGGTCTTGCGTCGTGGCTGCCACTTGTGCACCCAGATTCCACTTGGCATCACTCGGACACCTCCATGTCACCCTGCTAGTCCATTTCACAATGTATCCACATCATATGTACGAGTCCATGTCATATATCTTGACCATGCCTTTTTTAGGGGTTTTTCTTTGGAATTAAATATTCTCTGCTTCCATTTTTTTTCACATGGCCGCCATGAATGTTTTAAACAGGTTGCTCCAATTCATCCTCCTGGTGCATCGATTTACCCTGTGGACTGAATTTCAACCCATTACCTGTCCATTTTGACGCCATTGCGTCAATTAAACCGCTGTATCTCATCCAAAATTGGGGTTTTTTGCCAATTTCAGGATTCTACCCAACTTTTTTTTCTTTTACACAGAACCACTCTGGAATTTAGGAATTTATATTGATTACTCTTCCATTGCCTGCCCATATTCTCTGATAGTATTCCCATTTGGTAGTTTGAGCATTCAAGTCAACAATTGCAGGCTTTATGTGCGTATTCTCCATTGACATTTTGTCAAATATATGGCCTGCAAATTGCATTTTTCTTTCTATTTCTTCAGAACTAATTCTGTTTCACACCAATTCACTCAACCTTTTTTATACAACCATTTTCACAATACTCGGCCTAAAATTTGAATCCATTACTCCAACATTTGCAGGTTTCATACATTTTTTCCAAATTATTCTCAATGAGGCCTTTTATCAAACACTTGACATGCAGACTATAATTTCTTCTCGTAAAATCTGATTTCTGGCCCATACAACCCCAGTGTTGTAACCAAGAGCTCTGATCCATATTGTAACATACCCAGCAACCTCTATGCACTGTTGAGGCTATGGGGTACTCCATAACCACCAAAACCACACCAAATTATACTAAACCAATTATAATATGCATGCATGATAATGCAGATTTATGCAAATATAATTAAACAACTCAATTACTATAAAACCATAATTATAAATGCTGGCTAATACATGCATTCAGAACTGAACAAACTAGAAAATAATTAAACCCATAACATGAACAACAATAATTCTACATATTCATAAACAAATCCAGAATCTTATCTTCTGTAAATTCTTCACCCATTGGCTACTGAAGGACATTCCACCCAACCATAGGTTTTTTGTCACACTTAATTTCTCCGAAACAGAGGCCATCCCCGAGCTGAGGTTATGAATCCACAAGGGTGAATTCTTATGGCTTGGCTCTAATTTCTTTCACACAACCCAACTCTTAGAATTTCCAAGACAATTTCCCACTTCAGCATTTCCAATCAACCAGCCCCTTTTCTTTACTCAGCCTGCACGACACTAGGAATTGGGATCCCCTTCTTTGCTAAACAGTGCCTTGGGCTATCCCATTCCCCTACAGTGTTTCAGCACAAGTTGGCTAGAGAATCTCCATTGCTGGGATTCCAGGGATTTTCAGCTGTAATTTAATTCCCCTTTATTCCAGCAATCATATTTCTCTCATAATTTCTTGGCAGCAATCTATCATAATTTTGTGGCTGGAAAACT
>ML778462.1:303589-315776 GCA_009831015.1 Picea engelmannii
GGGCCCTCTCAGGGGTCTTTACTGCTTGGTTCTTCACCAAGAACCCCAGTCGTATACTGGGGGCCCTCTCAGGGGTCTTTACTGCTTGGTTCTTCACCAAGAACCCCAGTCGTATACTGGGGGCCCTCTCAGGGGTCTTTACTGCTTGGTTCTTCACGAAGAACCCCAGTCGTATACTGGGGGGCCCTCACAAGGGTCTTTTCCACCATGGTACAAGACCATGGATCAACTCATGCCTCAGGCATGGGTACCCTGGACATTTCCAGGGGCCCTAGACATATCTAGGGGCTTTAGCTGCTTAGTCTCAGACTAAGAACCCCAGTCATATACTGGGGGCCCTAAGAAGGGTCTTTTGCCATGGCACTGACTGTTTGGTCCCAGACCAAATACCCCAGGAGTGCAATGGGGGCCCTAGACCTCAGGGTCTTTGCCATCCTCCCAGAGAATGGCTCTTGCAGCTGCTATAAATTTAACAGCCCTTCTTGAGGGATTGTGTTTCTAATCACTTCCAAGACATCACGTCCAGACACACCTCTTGGACATGCTCATCAAACCCCCATGGTCGTCTATGGCTTTGAGCTCTAAGGGACCAACTTGCTTTAGGCTAATTGGGCTCGGATGGAGAGAGTACAAACCCTTATGTTATAATGCATCATTTGGTCCAAGCAAACAATTCCTCAGTCCATCTTCTAGGTAGAGTTCAAAGCACAACCTTTTCCCTTGGAGGCCATTTTCAGGTTGGTCTTTTTTCTTCAAAGAGTTTGGACTCTTGGTGATTCTGCTATGGGGAGGGCTCAATACCCCCTTTTTCCACATCTCACCTTATCACCTCCCTCCTTTCAAGTATTCTCTAGATGCTTCTGGTCACCTCCTACTATCTAAACAAGACCTAAATAGGGTAGTCAAGGAGGAGATCTATAGACAATATATTTAGGTTGCTTTGATTGTTCCTCTTGAGGGTCTTGACAGTAAGATGGCTTTTTGTTTTGAGCACTTCCTGCAATTGGGAGATGGTCTTACTGTTTGGCCTACTTATATGTGCAAGCATTGGATGCATGCCCTCAAGATCACTATTGGTTAGTTTAGAATGGGCTCTTATCAGCTTCAGCCTTCGGGTCAATATTGGTCACCACCTTCCTCGCTTGGATAGGATTTGTCATCTTTGGCACTTGCACGAGATGGAGTCTAAGGATCACTTCACCTATAGACTAAGTCACATGGTTTGGGTTCGAGTTCGGGTTCGACAATGATTAGGTTCGATTCAGGTTCAAATTTTCCAATAAGGTTCGAATGAGGTTCGGTTTTAGGTTCGTCCTGAGGTTCGAATTCAGGCACGAGTTTGAATTCGTTCGGGTTCAGCATTAAGTTCGCCTTTGAGGTTCGGTGAACCTGAACGAGCCTCAATTTTTTTATGGGGTTCGCCGAATTTCGAACCTCAAGCTTTAGGTTCGGTGAACATTGTGACCTAGCCTATACATGCCCCATCTACTTCAAGATCAAGGGGATGCTTTACTACCTTTATTGGGTTTTGGGTAGGTCCTCTCCACTTTCTTTTGGTATCCAGATCATAGATGTTTGGCTCTTTTTAAGAGGGAGATTTTGTGGAAATTTCTCAGAATTCAAAATTCAATGCAAAACAGAAATTTCACCTTCAACCTAGAAGGTTTCTCGGATCTTAGCCTTGTGAATTTTCAGCCTTAGGGCTGTTGTAAAACAAGGTACAAAACAGCAGCAGAAAGAGTGCAATGTTTCACTTCCAAACAGCCCAAACTTCCAAGCAATTCAAGGGGAAAAGATACCAAATTAAAGGGATAAGTTTCATCCCTTTTAGGGCAACTTATCAGCCAATAACCAGATGTGCAAATGCTCTTTTACAGAAGTAATAACAGCAGTATGACAGCAGTAAAATCAGCCCCTTATATTCTTCACTTAGATGCCAAATCACCTAACAATTGTCCTTTTACTTATGTCAAATCAGCAAGACATACATGGCTGTAAATAACAATGCATAAAGAACATATATAGCTGAAAATCAAATCTGGAAATTGCACAAGTTTTGGACTGCTGGAAACTTCATTAATATGCTCAAGATGAAGTACATGTACATACCATAGCCTTCTCTCAAGGCTAGTACAAATCCTCCCAGCTCTCCAAACCCTAGCTAGGGTAAAACAATAAAACCCTAGCAACCAAGAAGTTCCAGCATGCAAGAATCACTCCAACACACCCTCCAAGGCAAGATGTCCTCTCTTTTTCTTTACAATTCCACCCTAGGGCTTTATCACAAAAACCTATCTCCAATCTCCAAGGGATAAACCCTAACCCTAGATCTCCAAGATGCTCCAAGAAGACCAAGAAACCCTAGTGACGAGAGAGAGAGAGAGAGAGAGAGAGAGAGAGAGAGAGAGAGATCAAGCACATGGGAAGACTCTAGAGAGAGAGAGAGGCTAGTGTGCACTCTTCTCTAGGTCACATCTCATAACAAGAGTGAATACAAGTGAGTGAATGAACATATATGAATGGAAAGACTCTCTCCTTCCTCTATTTATATGAGAGGTAAGGGAGGCCAACGATACAATGTGGGCTTTAGCCCTTACAAGCAACCTACATTGAGTACTTGTAGGCCAACACAAGTGAGACACTACACTCTAAAGTACATGTGTCATGCTCCAAGGTGATATCGCGCACAATAATGGTTCCAAGGTGATGTAGCTATGTGAGGCAAGTCCACATCCCTCCATCACAACCCTCTGTGGACTCCATCAATCAATGTAAGCAATGTACTACACTGTGTCAGTGGACCCTGCAAGAACTCTATTGAAGCCCCAAGCTTTCTCGAGCCATCTCCAATCCTTTGAACATTAATCCAAGCTACCACATGCCAACTAGGGCTTGATGCCCTCCGAGCAAGTGGATCCTTCATGGGGCCCCAATGAAGGGCATCCACCAAACTGTGAAGAGAACTCCAACGCCTAAGGGAAGAACACTAAGCCAACAACCATTTGAGGTCAAGCATCCACTGAGCAAGCAATCTCAACTGTGCAAATCCATCAAGGACTATCTCTAATGTGCCAACCCATCTTAGACCATCCAGGGGCTGATCATACACCATGTACCCCAAATCTCATGAAGCACCCCAAGCATGGTGTAAACACTTTTGAAGTAACCTTGAAAGTCAACACTCCCTCTTTACGAAGAAAGTGTTTACATTTACAGTGGACACCTGTCAACTCCCTTTGCAACTCCACCAAGTCTACCACTTACAAATATGTACTTGTTGTGGTCCTAGAATCAACCACTGTCATTTGTAAAGAACCTGTCGCCCATGCTATCACAACATCTTGTGTCAAAATCAACGGACGCAACATCATGAGCTATATAGGACATCCTATAGAGAATATCACATCTTCATACAAGATCAAGATAGGTGTATCACATCTATCAAATTCACAAAGATAGAGATCCATACAAGTTAACTTCTTGATCCTAGAATACAAAGCTCGTGGTATAGGCAACAATCCGTGCAAGGTCATCATCATCCTATGAACATGAGAGTCCCTCTCATGCCCCTCAAATCCTCTGAATACTGGCCCAACCTGAACTAGGTCAACTTCCTCATTCTAAGAGAATCTTGAAGTAAGAGTAACATCATGGTCAACTCCCTCTGTTTGAGAGAATCCATGATCCTTGGCAAGAGTATCATCATGGGAAACCCCCTCCGTCTAAGAGAATCCATGATCCCTGGCTCTGTACTCTATAATCCCATCAACAACAACTCTAGAATGTGTCTTAGTATCATTCTCCATCAAGGTATCACACCTCTCCTCCAGTGTACAATTGGAAGTCTCATGGATGGAAGCAACCAATGTAACATGACTAGCATATGTCCTAGGAGGTACACTTGCCCTCACTGAAGATCTAGGTGCTTCGATATGCTCTCGAGCCTCTAAATCTGGAACAACAACCTCGTCATTCTCCTTGATCACTAAAGGAGAATCCTGCAAATTGAAAGATTTCGCATCCTAATCAACGCAAGATGCTATTAGAGCATCTGGAGTTGGTGCTAAACCTGTTTCCATGACCTCTCACCATGCATGTGCCTCCTCAAAGCTAGAAGGCTCTTCTTGCGTCCCACTGGAATGTACATGTGCCAGTGGATAAACAAGTAACCTGTAAAGACCACCCTCTCTCACCCCTCTAGCCAAAGTCCTCGGACTAGCTAGACTACAATCACTAATGGTGCATTGTTGTCCCTCAAAGGCAACTCTCCATGTATATCTGTCATACAAGAATTTGAAAGGAGGTTCTTCCTCAAACAAGGAACCAATAAAATGTGATCCAACTTGAGCATCACATGAAGGCATCTGAAATGAAATGGAGCCAATTCCTCTCACAGGGTAAGTGGCATCATAGACAAGCTCCACAATTATGCCTCCTTGTTCCCGAGTCCCACTGAATAGAGACTTGTCATATATCATGTGTCTCTAAGCTCCACTGTTCACATACCAACCAACCCTAGACACAATGTTAGAAGATAAACAAGAATTCATGGAAAAGACAGTCTAAAACTGAGAGTTCATCTCCTCTACTCCTGTAATAGTCCCATCTGCAACTTGTCTCGCACCCTTTCTCTTCTTCAATAGACACTAGCCTGCATAATGTCCCATTGGTGTTTGTACACATACCAACCAACACTAGACACGGTGTTAGAAGATAAACCAAAGTCATCGAAAAGGTAGTCTCAAACTGAGAGTTCATCTTCTTTACTCCTACAACAGTCCCATCTGCAACCTGTCTCACACCCTTTCCCTTCTTCTTCATTGGACACTAGCCTGCATAATGTCCCATCTCGTGACATCAGAAGCACATCACCTTACTCAGGTCATTCTTTCCTATATCTGTCCCATCCTTATTCTTGAAGCCTTTCTTGCTATTCTTCTTCATCTTCTCGATGAGACCATTAGCATCTACTTCCCCTTGTTGTTCTGAACAAGATTGCAATATGATTTCTTCATGCACAGGATCAACCCAAAGCCTGGGAAACTTTGGTATATTTTCTTGAGCACAAATACGTTGAACAAAAGGCGTCCAAGAAGGAGCAATCCCTTTTAGGGAAATGGTCACTAACTCCTGATCCTCCACCTTAGTTACAATGGCTTCCAACTGATCCTTCAATTCATTGATCTTGGTCAAGTAGCTCACCACAGTATCTGTCTTGCTCATGCAAACAACTGAGATTTGGTTTCACAAAAGCATCTGTCGAGAAGCACAAGAGTTCTGAAACAACTCAACCAAAGAATCAAACATCTTCTTACCTGTTGTCTTATTTGAAATGTCTAAGATGAAGTGATCCTTCATAGAATCAAGAATGATTCTTTTCACTTTCGCCTCCTTTTGATGAGTGGCCAAAGGCGCTGGATCGATAGGTTCTTGAATCTCCTTCTCAACATGCTCCCAATATGAAGCCAAAGCTTCCATGGAACAAAGTTAGAAGCTCCATCCAACCTGTCACACTCTTTGAGACCGAGAGTCACCCTACACATCTCGAACAAAAGGCATCCAAGGAGCAATCCCTTTTAGGGAAAAGGTCACTAACTCCTGATCCTCCACCTTAGTTACAATGGCTTCCAACTGATCCTTCAATTCATTTATCTTGGTCAAGTAGCTCACCATAGTATCTGTCTTGCTCATGCAAACAACTGGGATTTGGTTTCACAAAAGCATATGTCGAGAAGCGCAAGAGTTCTGAAACAACTCAACCAAAGAATCAAACATCTTCTTACCTGTTGTCTTATTTGAAATGTCTAAGATGAAGTGATCCTTCATAGGATCAAGAATGATTCTTTTCACTTTGGCCTCCTTTCGATGAGTGGCCAAAGGCGTTGGATCGGTAGGTTATTGAATCTCCTTCTCAACATGCTCCCAATATGAAGCCTAAGCTTCCATGGAACAAAGTTAGAAGCTCCATCCAACCTATCACACTCTTTGAGACTGAGAGTCACCCTACACATCTCGAACAAGTCTCAAGGACAAAATCAACAATATATGAAGTAGACAAAACCCTTTTTAGGGTACAAATGCTTCTCCCAAGGAACATATGGTTTCGCACCCAATGACCTCGACTTGGTCAAGTACTTATCCTAGGTAATCTCCAAGTGAAATACAAACTCCCTCTTACTCGAGTGATCTCAACCATAACAAACTCTAATACCATGTGGAAATTTCTTAGAATTCAAATTTCAATGCAAAACAGAAATGTCACCTTCAACCTAGAAGGTTTCTTGGATCTTAACCTTGTGGATTTTCAGCCTTAGGGCTCCTCTAAAACAAAGTACAAACCAAAAGCAGAAAGAGTACAATGTTTCACTTCCAAACAACCCAAACTTCCCGGCAATTCAAGGAAAAATGATACCAAACCAAAGAGATAAGTTTCAGCTCTTTTAGGGCAATTTATCAGCCACAGATTTGAAAATACTCTTGTGCACTACTAGATTTCTGTAGTTGCGAGTTGTGTGTGCCAAATGAACTCTGGCGCCCTATATTTATACTGCTCTCTTTAGGCTGTCTGGGTCGACTTCTCTTTCTAGAGGCTTAGGGTTCTTTTTGCTTCCTGGAATATTCTAATCTCATCAAGGATCATAAGTGGAGGTTAATACCTCCTACAGCTACCATAATATCAACACTTCCTCCTAGCTAAGAGGTATAAAAGGCAATGATCTTGAGCACAAACAAACCATTCAACTGATAGCATCATCATAGCCACACAAACTATCTATCTCATGATCAAATCACAAGCACCGTCATCATTATCCAACTGGATAATCTCCATGACAATCAGTACAATGTCATCTGATAGAACACAACCGTGTCTATCCATAGTAGTACATAACTACTATCCAGTGGTACACAACCATACCAAGTAGCGCACAGCGACTAACCAGTGACACATAGTCACAATCAGTGGAACGCATCCACCACAGTAGTATACAACTACTGTCCAGAGACATACAATCTCTACAAGAATCATCATCTGATATCAACCTGCATAAACAATATCATGATACAAGTTGAGTCATCTAGGCCATTCTTCCACTCACATCTGTGAGATTTGGAAGAACATCTGCCCTCATATAGTAAAAACATCAACCATGGGCTATCTGGACTATTCTCAGTGTTCCACGGGGACACATCCCCCAGGGTGGGGGTCGTGGGGACTCCAGGGGGGATGTTTCCCCACGTCTCCTTTTTGGGGAGACGCGAGGGGACTTGGGGGGACGCGACTCCCCAAAAGGGGGACTCCTGGACGTCCCCCCTTTAAAAGGGGGACTTCTGGACGTCCACCCCCAAAAGGGGGACTCCTGGAAGTCCCCCCCAATTTTTTTTTGTCCAGTAAGACTTAAAAAAGAAAAAATTAAATTTAAAAAAAAAAATTAAAAAACAAATATATATAAAATTAATTTATGTTATTGTTGAGATTTATCTTATTATCATTATTATTTTTATTTTTAAATTTTTAAATTTTTTATATTATATATGTGACGTCCCCCCGTCCCCCATTTCCCAAAAATCCCTAAAATTTGGGGGTACTTCCACACGTCCCCCTTGTGCGTCTCCTCGCACTCGCCTCCCCCCGTCCCGAAGTCTTGGTGGAACATTGCTATTCTTCCCAAGCATGGAAGAATAACTGTCCCTGATTTCTGAGCTTGGACCATTCCTTTGGCACCAAACATAGTGCAACCTGGATAGAATGAGTCTGCCCTAGGGAATGACTGTCCCTGATTGCTGAACCTGGACCATTCACCTAACTGGGCCATTCCTTCGGCACTAAACATGGTGCAACCTAGAGAGAATGAGTCTGCCCTAGGGAATGATTGTCCAGACCATTTCCTAAGGAAATGACTGTCCTGCACCAACCTCCAAAACAGACCATTCTTCGAAACTGCTCACAACTGTGAACTTCAAAAGAATGACTGCCTGACGAGGTGGACCATTCTACTTGACCACTACTGAGAGTGACTGCCAAGAAGAATGACTTTCCTAGGCCATTCCCCCACACTGGCCACAAGGGGAATCGCTGTCTATGGTACATCAACAATCTATCGGACCATTTTCCTGAACTAGAAAATGCCTGTCCGTCAGAGAATCTCAAACCACTTTCCGAACTGGAAAGGAACTGCCTATCCTGGATCAATGATATATATATCAGTGCTCCCTCCCAACCTGGGGAGCCATCTCTTCCCTTTCAGCTATGGGAGTTATCTCCACGAGCCCCAACTTGTCTCATAAGTATGCAGACTTTATCCTGGACAAAGGCTTTGTCAAAATATTTGTTATTTGCTCATCTGTAGAGATATACTGGAGTTTCACTTCTCCTTCCTGGACTTTATCATGAACAAAGTAGTATTTGATCTCAATGTGTTTCGACCGATCATGAAACACTGGGTGTTCGGATAGCCTTATACAACTCTGATTGTCACAGCATATTATGGTCGAATCTGGTACCTGATCAAATAATCCAGAAATCAGCTTCCTCAACCATACTGCTTTTGTACATGCCTCACATGCTGCAATATATTTTGCTTCTGCTGTACTGAGTGCGATAGACTTTTGTTTCGTGCTGCCCCAAGATATCATAGCAGAGCCCAAGCTGAAACACATCCCTGAAGTACTCCTTCTGTCTTCCGCACTCCTTGCCCAATCTGAATATGTGAATCCATGACACTGTATATCACTGGATGAGGTATATATTAAACCATATTTTATCGTCCCACGAATATATCTTAGAACATGCTTTGCAGCTATCCAATGCTCATGTCTGGGTTCCACCTGGAACTGACTTAGGGTGTTTACAACAAAACAAATATCTGGTCGAGTATTCACTAAATACATCAATGACCCAATCAATTGCCGATATAGGGACGGGTCTACTGGATTAGAGTTTGAGTCTCTTACTTTTCTTATATCTGTGGTCATAGGAGTGTCCATGGATTTGCAATCCATCATTCCAAACTTCTGAAGAATCTTCACTGCATACTTTCCTTGTCCAAGGAATACTTCACCACGCTTTTTCCATACTTCTAGTCCCAAGTAATAATGCATGAGACCGAGGTCTTTCATATCGAACTTAGAAGCTAGTTCCTTCTTACACTGGGTGATGAGAGACTTTGCACCTGTCAAGAATAAGTCATCGACATATAGTAGTAGAATCACAGGTGCATTGTTCATAACTTTGTAGTAGAGATTTGGATCTGCATGACTCTTAGAGAAACCAAGTCTTATTAAGTAGCTGTCTATTCTGGCATACCAAGCTCTTGGAGCTTGTTTGAGTCCATACAATGCTTTCTTTAATCTGCAAACATGAGTATCTCTGGAATGTACTTCAAATCCTTGCGGTTGTTCAATGTATACTTCTTCTTCAATTGCTCCATTGAGAAAAGTTGTCTTTACATCCATCTGATGTAAACTCCATCCCATGGAGGCAGCAAGAAACATAATGGCTCTAATAGAAGTATATCTGGCAACAGGAGCAAAAGTCTCGTCATAATCTTCTCCCTCCTTCTGGGAGAACCCTCTAGCTACGAACCTTGCTTTGTATTTGTCCACGCTTCCGTCTGCTGCATGTTTGATCTTATAGACCCATTTTGAAGTTACTACTGATTTTTCTTTGGGTCTAGGCACAATTTCCCATACATAATTTTTCATGATGGACTGGTGTTCTTCTGTCATGGCTTCTTTCCATTGTTTCTTCTGAGTTGCCTCTTCAAATGTGGTGGGTTCTTCATTTATAAGCTTTGTCATACATGCTACATAACTGGAGAATCTTTTGGGCTTTTTGCTTTCTCTGAAGGTGCCACTTGGGGCTTTGAGTCTTTCTGCTTCTTGTAGAGTAGCTTCAAGCCATGCTGGACGTTTCCTAGTTTTGGGTACAAGGACTGATTCAATAGTTTCACATGGTTGCATCGGATGATCAAGTTGTTCTGTTTCTTCATTCTGACTTTCTGGAAGACATGTGCTTTCTTCTTTAGGCTCTTCACGCTCTTCTTCTTCTATAGTTTCTTCTATGGATTTCTTGAAAGCCATCTTTTCATTGAAGGTTACATCTCTGCTGACTTCAACCTTATGTTGTTCTGGGATATAGATTCTGTAGGCTTTGAATCTGTATCCCACAAATATGCCCTTCTTTCTTGAGGGTTCTAGTTTCTTCCTTTTATCCTTGGGGATGTGAATGTAAACAGGGCATCCAAAGATTCTTAAGTGTTTCACATTAGGTTTCTTTCTTGAGAAGGCTTCTTTTGGAGTCATATCCTTCAATATGAGGTGGGTACTTCTGTTCTGAACATATATGGCTGTCATGGCTGCTTCTCCCCACAAATACATAGATAAACCTTGATCGTTCATTAGTGCCATCACAGTTTCTTTAATGGATCTATTCTTCCTTTCTGCTACACCATTTTGTTGAGGATTATGAGGAACAATTAGCTCCCTCTTAATCCTTGTCGATTTGCAAAAGGCAACGAATTCCTTGGATGTGTATTCTCCTCCATTATCTGTTCTCAAGGTCTTGATTTTCTTGTTTGTGAGGTTCTCTATTTCTGCTTTGAATTCTTGAAACTTGCTGAAAACTTCGTCCTTTTTCTTCAGGAGATATAACCAAGTCTTTCTTGAGTAATCATCTATGAAGATTACATAATAAAGAGAACCTCCTAGAGATTTGACTGGCATCGGACCGCAAACATCTGAATGTATTAGATCTAGGATTTCCTTAGATCTATTATTACTGCTTGAGAATGGTTTCTTAACATTTTTACCAAGAGCACATCCTTTGCAAATTCCTTCATGTGTAGATTGTAGTTCTGGTATTCCTTCAACCATCTTTTCGAGGAAAGGTAATGCTTGATAGTTGATATGAGCATACCTTCTATGCCAAAGTTCATTGGGATTAACTTCATTATGTACAAGAGCTTCATCATTTCATTCTAGTAGTCTGTATAGTCTTCCTTCACGGGTTCCAATAACTCTAACATTCTCTATGCTGGAGTTTCTAGACCAAGATAATACTTTTCTGTCTACAGAGGCTATTCAGTTTCCTTTGTCTTCTAGGCAAGATATGGATACACAATTCTTTTTAAACCAGGTACATATAAAACATTGCTCAAATGAACATTGTTACCTATTTTCAATTTGATGGAGGCTTGACCAATTCCTTTGACTGGATAGGTGTTCTTATCTCCAAGTTCTACCTTGTAGGATGTCCTCTTTTCATTCAGATTAGAGAGTCTGACCTGGTCTCCTGTCATATGCCTGGAAGCTCCACTGTCAATTATCCACACGTCATCTTCAAGAGTTCCTATGAGAGCTGAATAATGTAGATGATCCGTCTTTTCATTTATGATTTCTATTGACTGATAACTGGTCAAACTTTGACTTTGACCCAAAATCTCAACCTTGACGTTTTTGCCTTTTGAGAGTGCCAAGAGGTGCGCTGGACTAAGGTGCACTAAAATATCTTCTCGTTGAGTAAGGTGTTCCATCATAAGGTGCTGGGCAAGAGTTTTAGGGTTTTGCAACTGCACCTGCTAGTAACCCTAGCGACAGTGCTTCAGTAACTACACTTGCTACAAACCCTAGCGACAGTTCTTCAGTGAGCTTGATAACCTTATGGCTTAGCTTCCTTCCAGTGGTTAGACTGAATGAAGGAGGCGTGGGCCCATAACCTGTTAGAAAAGTGGGTGTGCTTGTTTAACCATAGACAATATAGCAATATTGTCACCCAACCATAGGCACGAATGCCACCCCCGAGCACCTTGACCTTGACAAAGAGAAGAATTCCGGTAGCAAATCAATAGCCAACCAAGGCTAATGAACCAAGCAAAGATAACCAAGACTGATCATAAAGTCCAACCTAGAAAGACCGAAATCATAGGTTGCAATAACTGCAGCTGCAACTATTAGAATATAGAGGATTGTGCTCGTTTAACCATTGACGATACCCTCTTCACCCAACCACAGGCCGAAGCCACCCTCCGAGCACCTTGATCTTGACCGAGAAGAGAATCCTGGTAGCAATCAATAGCCAAGAGAGGCTAAATGCACCAAGCAAGAGAATAGAAACTAAACTGAACAGATGATCCCACCCAGAAGCTAGCGCACCACTTTCCTAGCTCTCCCAGAAACTTGCGCACCAAAC
>ML778462.1:320711-338927 GCA_009831015.1 Picea engelmannii
TGCGCTGAGTTAGGGCGCATCTGAATATCTTCTCCTTGAGCAAGATGCTCCATCACAAGGTGTCGGATCTGAGAATTAGGGTTTCTGCAACTGCTACTGCTAGTAACCCTAGCTGCAGTTCTTTGGAAGCTGCTCCTGCTAGTGACTCTAGCGACAATTCCTCAATGAGCTCAATACCTAGCGGTTATGTTTCCTTCCAGCATTTTAGGCTGACTTAAGGGTGTGTGGGCCCATAACCTGTTAGAATATAGAGGATTGTGCTCATTTAACCATTGATGATACCCTCGTCACCCAACCACAGGCCGAAGCCACCCTCCGAGCACCTTGACCTTGACCGAGAAGAGAATCCTGGTAGCAATCAATAGCCAAGAGAGGCTAAATGCACCAAGCAAGAGAATAGAAACTAAACTGAACAGATGATCCCACCCAGAAGCTAGCGCACCACTTTCCCAGCTCTCCCAGAAACTTGCGCACCAAACTGCTGCTGCCTGCGTAGATTTAGCTCTCACTGCAATTGCTGAGATGTGAAATAATGAAACTGGCGCCCTGTATTTATAGTGGATTGGCCAGTCTAACTGGGGCCGACTTCTCCTTCTGGGCATCAATAAATTCAATTTAAATATATTTGTTCAGCCGACAACTTGTCTAGGGTTTCCTTTAATTCTTTGCTTCCTTCCGGAGGATTCTAGTCTCATCATAGGTCACAATAGAGGTTCATACCTCCCGAAGCTACCATAATATTAACAACAACTGCTCTCCAGACTTGCGCACTACTAGATTTATGTAGTTGTGAGTTGTGTGTGCCAAATGAGGTTAGGCACCCTATATTTATACTGCTCTCTTTAGGCTGTCTGGGCCGACTTCTCTTTCTGGAGGCTAAAGACACAATATAAAATATTCTTTTTAGCCGACTTCTCTTCTAGGGTTATGTCCAAGTCTTTTAGGGTTCTTCTTGCTTCTTGGAATATTCTAATCTCATCAAGGATCACAAGTGGAGGTTAATACCTCCCGCAACTACCATAATATCAACATACCCGGGGGGTTAGCTTTGGAGCTGCACTGAAGAAGCGGGTTGTCAGGCCCATAGGATATTGAAGAGGTGGGTTGTCAGGCCCGTGAGCATTCTCTCCAGGTGAGAGAATTGCTAGGAGTTTATTCCCGAAGGTGTTGAACTGCAACTACAGGGCTCCGACACTTCCTGTCCGACGTGTTGCTGAAGCCCTGGAAAGGAAGTGGGGCAGCTGAGGGACTGTTGAACAAAGAAGGGGCACACTTCTTGGGGTGGGACAGGCATGTGGGGAATGAGGGACTGTAGGCTGTTAGTTCGAGTTGTCACCTGTGACTGAGTTTTCCTGCTGTCTGAGATACCTTAGCCGGGTTAGGAATCCTTTACCCAGGTGGAGTTTAGTCCCAGCTCGGGGTGACCCATTGCTGAGAGTTATGAACAGTGTGGTCTAAGGCTGGGAGGAACGTGGAAGGTCTGCACGCAGTTGGTGTTATTTTAATCAAAGATAAGTGTCAATTTGTGTTAATTCATGTGTTGCGTTAATATTTATGCATTTGTTTCATGGGTTTTTCCTATGTATGTTGCATGTGTTTTTCTGTTATTATTTTGTATGAATCTGTGCATTTGCAGAATATTTTTATGATTTAAATTAGTATTAGAGTTTGAAATTTTAAGTGGCATAGCTCAGCAGGTGGCTGGGGATGTTACAAAGTGGTATCAGAGCTCCAATTTTCAACACTGAGTCTGGATGGGCCAATTAGTGGAACGCGGGAGTGAAATTTACAGACTATGCAGGGAAATTGTTTGACGGAATGCCGGAAAAGGGATGTCTGAAATTCGTTGTTGAAATTACGACAGTAAGATTGAGAGAAATTTCAAGGGTAATGTGAAGAATTGAGCCCCTTTGGAGATTTCGAAAATAAACAAATTGGAAAAATTTGGGTATTTTTCCATACGATGACGTCGACATGGCGTTGAGGCCACGTGTTAGTTGACGTGGTAGAAGAAAGACGGGTGCTGCCACGGTGGCAGGTACATATTGGACGAGATTATAGTTGGTAGGTGATGTGGAGCCATGTGGCAGACCAACTGTTAGTCCCATGAAACTGCGGTAAGATCTTGGGAAATTGTTTATGAGTCTGTGAGTCCGAAAAATTGGAAAAATGACTAAGTGTTGAGACTTTTCGGACAAACTTATGAAAGAAAGGTTACAAGATTGTGAGTCTACGAGTCCGAAGAATGGCAAGTGTTGAGACTTATTATGAGTCCGCGAGTCCAAAGAAGTGAAAAAATGACTAAGTGTTGAGACTTTTTGGACAGACTTATAAAAGAACAGAAAAATGGCAAGTGTTGAGACTTATTATGAGTTTGCGGGTCCGAAGAAGTGGAAAAATGACTAAGTGTTGAGACTTTTCGGACAAACTTATGAAAGAAAGGTTACAAGATTGTGAGTTCGTGAGTTTGAAGAAGTGAAAAATGACTAAGTGTTGTGACTTTTTGGACGGACTTATGAAAGAAAGGTTACAAGATTGTGAGTTCGTGAGTCCGCGAGTCTGTGAAGACGGAAAAATGACTAAGTGTTGGGATTTCTCGGACAGACTTACACAAGATTATGAGTCCGCAAGTCCGCGAGTCCGCAAAGATGCAAAAATGAGTAAGTGTATAGACGTTTCGGACAGACTAACGAAAGAAAGGTTACAAGATTGTGAGTTCGTGAGCCCGCGAGTCCGAAGAATGGAAAAATGGCTAAGTGTTGGGACTTATTATGAGTCCGCGAGTCCAAGAGTTCAAAGAAGTGGAAAAATGACTAAGTGTTGAGACTTTTCGGACAAACTTATGAAAGAAAGGTTACAAGATTGTGAGTCTGTGAGTCCGCGAGTCCGTGAGTCTGAAGAAATGGAAAAATGACTAAGTGTTGAGACTTTTCAGACAAACTTATGAAAGAAAGGTTACAAGATTGTGAGTCCGTGAGTTCGCGAAGACGGAAAAATGACTTGGGATTTCTCGGACAGACTTACACAAGATTATGAGTCCGCAAGTCCGCAAAGATGAAAAAATGACTGAGTGTTGAGACTTTTCAGACGGACTTATGAAAGAAAGGTTACAAGATTGAGAGTCCGCAAGTCCGCAAAGATGGAAAAATGACTAAGTGTTGGGATTTCTCGGTCAGACTTACACAAGATTATGAGTCCGCAAGTCCGCGAGTTCGTAAGGACGGAAAAAAATGGCTAAGTGTTGGGACTTCTCGGACGGACTTATGAAAAGAAGGATACAAGATTATGAGTCCGCAAAGATGGAAAAATGGCTAAGTGTTGATGGCGGGTTCATGGAAGGGTCTTGGACTGAAGAGTCTAAATAACCACCCAGAAAATTGATCTGGGCAGTTAATTTCACGAGGAATAGGAAGAAAGGATTCTGTTGCATTATTGGAACAAAATTGTGCATAATTTTTCATGAATCTGTTAAATTATTTAGTCTAACAAATCTCGTTGTCTGCACATTTTTGCAGAGTTAACATAATTTGGATCAAAACAAGATCAACTTAGAGATCATCAAAATGGAAGATACATAGAGAACTTACAGCCATGAAGAGGAAGTCAAGGGGTTGTATGTTAGTTTGACTAATGAAGGCACAAATGCAAATGGACAGGGAGTAGGCAAGGAGGAAAGCATGAACTTAGTAGAAACCATAAAAAGTCTGCAAAAGAATGTCCAGAGTTATAAAGTTGATAATGAGAGGCTTATGAGAGCCAAGGAGCAACAAGAAGGCTTTAACATCAAGTTAATGTAGAGCTTGGACATAATAAAGAAGAAGATGGATAAGGAGACCAAATCAAACAAATATGGGAGTCACAGATCTCATAATGAGAGGAGAAGAACAAGAAGTGTTGGAAGGCATCACCAACACTCCCTAAGGCATTCAACCAGGAGAGCACACAGTAGTTCAAGTCCATCCCCTGTCAGGAAGCATAAGAAGAAGTCTGGGGTGGATGAGCTACAGGGGGAAATGAACAAAATCAAGCCTCCTACATTTAATGGTGAGCATAAGAAGGATGAGGATGCAGAGACACAACTGCTAGGCATGAGGAAGTATTTTCAATTGCATAATTACACTTCACACGCAGAAGGAAGAATTGTCGTCTATCAGCTCAAGGGAAAAGCATCAATGTGGTGGGACCAATTTGTGCAGGTGCAACACATTGATGAGAAGAAGGTTACTTGGAGGGAATTCAAGAGGTATTTTCAAAAGAAATCCTTGACTAAGCGATACTATGACAAGAAAATGAAGGAGTTCTTTGAAGTTCTTTGAACTCAAGCCTGAGAGTATGACCATAGATGAATATGAAAGGAGGTTTTTAGAGCTGCTGAAGTATGTTTCTTTCATCAAGGATGAGCCAGTTAAGATTCAAAGGTATTTGAGTGGGCTGCCATCGTTTATCAGTGACAAGATACAATATGATGATCCCAAAACATTGGAGGAAACCATAAGGCGAGCTAAATGCCTTTATGATTAGCATAAAGGAAGACCAACTTTCCAAAAAGCTTGGGAAAACAAGAAGAACAACAATATAGAATAGAGGAAGAAGGAAACTAAGCCACCATTCTTTAGAAATAATTCCCAGGGACAACTAGCTTCTAAAGAACCCAAAATGACCGAGACATTGGGGCAAAGACCAAGGTAGCCACCTATTCAATGTTGGGGTTGTGGGGAAAATCATATGTATCGAGATTGTCCTCACAGGGGTGAAAAAGTGTGGACTATTCACAATGTACAACAAGCTGATACAGTGGAGGACATGGGAAGAAATGTACCTAGGATCTACGTAGCATTGGATAACAAGCAAGCTGAATTTCAGTCACATATGATTGAAGTGGAAGGTAAGATTAACAACCAAACCATTTCTATTTTAATTGATTCAGGAGCTAGTCATAGCTCTCTAGATCCTAATATGGTGGAAAGATTTCATTTGCTAAGAAGCAAGCTTGGAACATCTTGGTTGGTGCAGTTGGCTACCAAAGCTAAAAGAAAAATTAATGAGATGGTTAAGGCATGTCCAATGGACATGAATGGACTGAGCACCAGGGCAGATTTGAACATCATACGTTTAGGTTCCTATGACTGCCTAATTGGTATGGATTGGTTGGACCAACACCATGCTGTCCTAGACTGTTATAATAAGGCATTTACTTGCTTGGATGAGGAAGGGAACTTAAGGACAGTACAACGAATTCCCAGGCAGTAACCATTAGAGAAGTTTCACCATTGCAGCTGAAGAAAAGTTACAGGAAAAGGTGTCAAATATTTGCAATGCATATGGAAGAGACACCTAAAGATAAGGTGCCAAATATTGAAGATTATGCAGTCCTAAAAGAGTTTGAAGATGTATTCAAGGAAATAGCAGGATTGCCACCCAAGAGAGATATTGACTTCTCCATCAATCTGATGCCTGGAGCAGCTTCAGTATCTAAGACTCCTTACAGGATGAGTACACCCGAGCTGAAGGAATTGCAAATGCAACTGGAAGAGCTTCTGAAGAAGGGGTATATACGCCCAAGTGTGTCACCTTGGGGTGCCCCAGTATTATTTGTGAAGAAAAATGATGGAACATTGAGACTTTGCATCGACTTCAGGCAGTTGAACAAGGTAACTGTGGAGAATAAGTACCCTTTGCCAAGAATAAATGACCTCTTTGATCAACTGAAAGATGCAAAAATATTCTCCAGGATTGATCTCAGGTCAGGCTATCATCAGGTAAGAATTGAAGAAGAAGACATCAACAAGACTGCCTTTAGAACAAGGTATGGCCATTATGAGTTCACAGTGGTGCCATTTGGGTTGTCAAATACACCAGTTGTCTTCATGTGTCTCATGAATGGTATATTCAGGAATTACTTGGATAAGGCTGTCATTGTCTTCTTGGATGATATTTTGATATATTTTAAGTCCGAAGAAGAGCATGAACAACACTTAAGAATGGTGTTACAGGTATTGAGGGAGCATTAGTTGTATGCCAAATTGAACAAGTGTTTATTCTACCAGAAGCAAATTCATTATTTGGGACATATCATTTTAGAGGAAGGGATAACAGTGGATCCAGAAAAGATAAGGGCCATTGAAGGATGGCCAACACCAAGGAATGTCTCGGAGGTGAGATCATTCATGGGCCTTGCAGGTTACTATAGAAGATTTATTGAAGGATTCTCAAAGATTGCACACCCAATCACTTTCTTGCAGAGGAAGGGTTTGAGTGGACAGAAGAGTGTGAAAGAAATTTCCAACACTTGAAGCATTTATTAACAAGTGCTCCAATACTAACGATTGCTGATCCAAATGAAGACTTCATTGTATGCACTGATGCATGTAAAGAAGGGCTTAGTGGAGTTCTTAGACAGAATGGGTATGTGGTGTGCTATGAATCAAGGAAGTTGAAGGAGCATGAAAGGCACTATGCTACTCATGATTTGGAGTTGGCAGCCATAGTGCATGCCTTGAAGATGTGGAGGACAGATCATGGGAAAAAGATTTGAGTTGAGGACAGATCATAGTGGTCTGAAATATTTATTTGGACAACCAACTCTAAATGCTAGGCAAAGCAGGTGGTTAGAATTCCTCAGCGAATATGACTTTGATATAAAGCATATCAAAGGTAAGGAGAACAAGGTGGCTGATGCACTCAATAGGAGGGTGCATGAGATGCATGCTACAACCATTAGCATGTACCAATCAGATTTGAAAGACAAAATCTTAGAGGTTGCAAAATCAGATTTACCGTACATGTAAATAAAGACAAAATTACAAGAAGGTATTTTGCAGCAGAAAAGTGAAGAATATAAGCTAGAAAAAGATGAAATTCTCATGTACATGGACATAATTTATGTGCCAAATTCTCAAGAACTGAAAAATCGGATATTGAAGGAAATGCATAATATGCCTTATGCTGGGCACCTAGGTTATCAGAAAATTGTTGCAACTGTCAAGAGCCAATATTATTGGTCAAGCATGAAGAAAGAAGTTGCTGATTTTATTGCTAGGTGTTTGGAATGTTAGAAGGTCAAGGTTGAGCATAGGCACCCAGCTGGTTTGCTATAGCCATTGCCCATTCCTGAGTAGAAATGGGAAGTTGTAATAATGGATTTCATCACCAAACTGCCCAAAACAAACAAGCAACGTGATTCTATCATGGTAGTGGTGGATAAGCTTACCAAAGCTGCCCATTTTATTCTAGTAAAGCTCACTCACAAGGCAACCAACATTGTTGATATTTATATGAGAGAAATTGCTTGACTAAATGGTATACCCAAGACAATTGTGTCTGACAGAGATCCAAAATTTGCATCAAATTTTTGGAAAGGATTATTCAAGGGATTTGGAACAAATCTGAATTTTAGCACAACTTATCATCCAGAGCCAGATGGGAAAACAGAGAGGGTGAATCAAGTGATTGAGGATATGTTGAGGATGTATGTGATGGATAAACCATCAAAATGGGAAGACTACCTACACTTAGTGGAGTTTGCTTATAACAATGGATACCAAGCATCTCTAAAGATGAGCCCATTAGAGGCACTTTATGGAAGAAAGTGCAACACATCGGCAAGCTGGGACAACCCAACAGATAAAGTAGTGGTTGGACCAGAATTACTCAGGGAAATGGAAGAGTAGATGGTGCGAATAAAACATAATTTAAAGGCTGCTCAGGATAGGCAGAAAAACTATGCTGATAAAGGCAGAACTCACAGAGAATTTAAAGTGGATGAACATGTGTTCTTGAAAGTAAAAGCCAAGAGAAGTTCCCTGAAGTTGGGAAATTGTTCAAAGCTGGCAGCACGTTACTGTGGACCATTTGAAATCCTGGAGAGAATCGGTCCTATAGCATATATGCTTGACTTACCTGCATCAATGTGTATTCATAATGTATTCCATGTATCATTGCTTAAAAAGTATGTACCTGATGCCAATCATGTCATTGATTGGAATGTGATTCAGGTCGAGCACAAAGGCGACTTTCAAGTGCATCTGATGTGCATATTGGACTGGAAGATCAAGCAGCTCCGGAATCTAGCCATAGGGCTAGTAAAGGTCCAATGGACCTGGTACGGTCTTGAGGATGCAACTTGGGAGCATGAAGAGGCTATGCGGGCAGAGTATCCGCATCTTTTTGAAGACTTTTGAAGTTTTTATTGTATATGTGTATATACTGCACCGAGGACAGTGCATAAATAAGGGGGAGGGGAATGTAATACCCCTAGGTCGAACCCCTAGGTCGAACCCCAGTTGTACATATAAATGTAAATATGCTTATAGGATAGTGAGCCATTGGCACTTGGTTTTGGTGTTGGGCGCACTTGGGTAAGTGCCCGGAGCTGCACGCACTTGGGTAAGTGCGCGATAGTGACTTGGAAGTGCACAAAGTTGAGTTATTTATGACTGCATATGTATTGAGGCTGAAGTGCCTGTGGTTAGTAGGCTGGAGAGCCAGATGCTAAAAATGGCTAGTGAGCCATCATTGAAATATGTAATCACATGCAAATATTAATGAAAACACATCACTGCGGCAGACCAACCATGTAAAAGAGTATGGGGGCTAAGTTAAGGGGGCTTAAACCCAAAGGAATATTATATCAATATTCCTTAAAGTATAAACTTAAGTATGGATATTTATTTTATCCTAAGTTCTAAAGATGGGACAAGTGGGTCCAAGGTGGTTCTCAACAGGACAAGTGTTAAGATTGGAACATGCATACATTTAGTTTGGACTTCGTTCATTTTGGCTATCATTCCATCATCATTCCGTCACTCATTCAACTGTCCTCGGTACTCTGCTATTACTATTCTTGTTCCTGTACCTATACCTGGGGGGTTAGCTTTGGAGCTGGACTGAAGAGGTGGGTTCTCAGGCCCGTGAGCATTCTCTCCAGGTGAGAGAATTGCTGGGAATTGATTTCCGAAGGTGTTGAACTGCAGCTACAAGGCTCTGAGACTTCTTGTCCGGCCTGTTGCTGAAGCCCTGGAAAGGAAGTGGGGAAGCCGAGGGATTGTTGAGCAGAGAAGGGGCACACTTCCTGGGGTGAGACAAGCATGTGGGGAATGAGAGACTGTAGTCTGTTAGTTCGAGTTGGCATCTGTGACCGAGTTTTTCTGTTGTTTGAGATACCTTGGCCGGGTTAGGAATCCTTTACCCAGGTGGAGTTTAGTCCCAGCTCGGGGGTGACCCACTGCTGAGAGTTATGAGCAGTGCGGTCTAAGGATGGGAGGAACGTGGAAGGTCTGCACACAGTTGGTGTTATTTTAATAAAAAATAGGTGTCAATTTGTGTTAATTCATGTGCTGCGTTAATATTTATGCATTTGTTTCATGGGTTTTTCCTGTGTATGTTGCATGCGTTTTTCTGTTATTATTTTGTATGAATCGGAATTTTAAGTGGCATAGCCCAGCAGGTGGCTGGGGATGTTACAATGGAGGATCCAGGATCTGCGTTTCCTTGAATTCAGATCTGGATGTGTTTTTGGTTTAGAAATACTGGAGGATCCGCTTGAGATCCATATCTGGCGTGTCGGAAATGCTAAGCTGACAGTTTCTCCAAAAAGACCACTTTAAAAAAATACGAAACATTTATATAAAATTGGCAATGTCTGGGGCCCTAAGACTGTAACTTTTTCCTATAAAACACACAAATCTGAGTTTTTCATAGCAGTCTGCATTGTTGAGTTTATTAGAGCAATTTGGAGTGAAATATATTTGGAGATCTGATTTTTCTATGTTTCCATTATCCACTTCATGATTTTTTTTTAATTGTTTTTTATGAAAATGATGTGTGTGTGTGTATGTGGGTTGTTTCCCCATAAATGGATCCTGACTTTTCAAAAAATCTGGCAGATCTATATCTGGATCCATATTTGTTTGCATGTAACTTAGGCTTCACATTGGATGGATAATCTTCAAGATTAGTGTAAGGGCCGATAGATCCAGTGTTGTGAATGACATATTATGATTATTTGCCTGCCCCTTACCAGGGAAATGACTGAGAAACTTACCAGGGAAATGACTGAGAAATGACTCTGGCTGTATCAAACAAGAGTTCACTAGTGAACATAAAATCCTGAGTAATATTCTTTCAAGAATTGATTTGTATAATGGTAGATAAAGACGAAGTCATGAATCCTAAATCATAATCATCATAAATGCCTTTATCCATCTCAACAGAAGCTTAGTACCAAATTGACGTCACTACATATGTGGTAGTTTCCATTTATGCACGGTCTCCCAGAACTGTGCCTTCTCAACTGATCACACCCCCTGTGAATGACATATTATGATTATTTGCCTGCCCCTTACCAGGGAAATGACTGAGAAATGACTCTGGCTGTATCAAACAAGAGTTCACTAGTGAACATAAAATCCTGAGTAATATTCTTTCAACATTTGATTTGTATAATGGTGGATAAAGACGAAGTCATGAATCCTAAATCATAATCATCATAAATGCCTTTATCCATCTCAACAGAAGCTTAGTACCAAATTGACGTCACTACATATGTGGTAGTTTCCATTTATGCACGGTCTCCCAGAACTGTGCCTTCTCAACTGATCACACCCCCTGTTATATCGTGACATTTCTATCTTGTTGGCTCTTCTGAGGATGGCTGTGACAGTTGTGAGGCTGACAAGAGATATTCTCTGTTGCTTCAGTTGCTTTCACAGCTTGATCAGCATCAAGAAGCATGTATGACTCTTGAAGTTTAACAACTTTCGCAAGTGTGATTGAGTTCATATTTTGCAAAAGAAGTAAGATTTAAGAACTATTGAATTGGGTAAAGGCCAACTATCTTTTTTAAACATGAAAGAATGTTGCACAAGCTCTATTATATTGCTGGATTTTATTTTTCCCTTTTGCATAACTAACATTCAGTTTTGGTTTATTCTAGTTAAGTATTTCGTGGTTATTTAACAATTTTTTCTCTAAAGAAGGAAACATCATGCTATGTTAGCAGTTGTGCTACATTTTCCACAAGTACATAAAAAATGTCTTAAGTTGCTCTGATTGAGTGGATAAAACAGTTGCTTGTCATGACACCAATTACTTGAGCATTATCTAGAAATATCAAGTGGTCTTCTGAACTCTTTGTGGATTTTTTTGGTTTCAACATAGTTACCAGATTTGCCTTAGGGCACCCCACACCCCCTTCCGAATCTCCTCGGAATTCTGGAATCTCAGATTCATATTGAATTCTTGGGTCTTTTGTGTATTTTGGATCTGATCTGTTTCCTAACATAGGATCAGTTTCCGGTATAAGTGAATCCGGATCCCAGTGACAGAATTGTTGCAGTAGCTGCATGTTTTGAACAATTTCTACCATCATCATTTCCAGGAACAGTGAGCACACAATTTACATAATAACAATTTGCTAACTTGGTCAAAATTTGAGCGATTTGTTTCCAAGTGCCCTGGTTGAGCAGTAGCACTTTAGAGTTAGCATTAGATTAGTTGTGATCAGCATGTTTATATCAATATTGTATTTTAGTAGTTTTGTACAGAGTTGTCTTCAGCGTATTCTGTTTTCTACAGAACTGTAGCTCTCATCTGAAAGGTTAAAGTTTACTGCAATGTCTTTCTGTATTTGATGGGTCTCTCTTTGTATTTAGCCATTGGCACTCATGTATCACCATAGTTTGGTAATCTGAATTAGAAGTGTTCACACTACACAGTTTTGAATTTTCCACTACTAGTAAGTTTTGTCTCTCATCTTGCAATCAGAGGAATTGATTTTACTTCTTCCCACCATTTTCCATCTTGGCTCATATTATTTTGGTGTTATAGCCTGAATATTTGATAATGCTATTTGCTAGGAATTGCAGTCATTTAATCTTAAGCAAACTTGGTGGTCTTGTCCCATTCCCCAATTGGCACTGAGTATGAAAGCTAAACAGTAGACATGCTTTAATTCAGATTTCATTTTTTTTCAATATAAAATTTAAATTCTGAATGTATATTTATAACAAAAAAATCAGGGTTAGGGTTCTGATTTTTCAATTCTTAATTTCCAAACGAGTGCCACACCTGCACCAGATTCTTCTGCCAATTCTGATTGCACCCACAGTTCATGTAACTTTGCTTTTCAATGATCATCTTACTAACCTTGTGTCTGTTGATTCAGATATGTACAGCTGCAGTTTTGAGGATTCAAATTAGAGGCTTGTGAAGAAATGAAACCAGTGTTGCATCGGTGTGATTGGATTGTGGTACAGTTGAGCGTGCATGTCAAGGATAAGTGCAGCAGTGCAGCTGTTTTTCTTTTGTAAAGGAGGAAGTTGTCCGGATGTGGGTGCAGCAGGTATGGATGTGGCTGATACAGGAATAGAAAAGCCCATGCAACTCCTAGTGAAATATGTTAACCATGAGTCTTCTGCTATGGCCATGGGGGTTAAAAGAACTCATGACAAAAGCAGCAGGTGAACAACACGTGTTTTAATCCTAAGCTTCCGTGCGTGCAAATTAAGTTTTCCATTCAGCAGCTCTAAACCTGATTCTGATCAAATATTTAAGATGGAGAATGGCAATTGTGCAAAATTGGTTGAGATAGTATGCATTAGCTATTATCATAGAACTCTACGTAGGTTGTTAAATGGACTATTTTCCATGGCTGAGGCATATTTTTTTTTTGTTGACTGGAGAAATCAGCAACAATGGCTGAGGCATATTTCAGGATACAACAAATCCAATATTTATGAACGTATGCTCTTGATGATATCACTGTTTATTAGTGAATCAAGATGTAATTGTTGTAGTCAATACAAGCTATCTCAGTTGGGGTTGAGCATCTTGTCTAGCACAGGTTTATAAAACTTGAGCTTAATCACATTATATCCCCATTAAACTCTAGATTGCAACATCACAGGGATGATGCATATTTGATTCTGATGTAAGGCCATATCTTGTTTAGAAACTATCATTCTTACCATGTGCTTAGTCTCTCCCTGTTTCTGGTTTGTAAAATCCATAAGGTTCAGTTTTATCTTCATTCTATCATTCTTCTGAGCATTTCCTTGTCTTATGCGTGGGAAAGATACATGAGTTTTATTGCAAGGCTCAAGACAATCTTCCTATTCTATGGTTGCACGTTCCTTGGCTAAGGAGACTTATGTGCTTGAAGCTCTGTGGTATGCATAACAGTGGACAGTGCACACCATAGGAAAGATGTCTGAAATCTTGGCGAGGGCCAGTCATGTTTGTGTCTGCCAAATGCTGTCTTTCTGGATGACGTGGTAGTGACTTCTATCGAGTATGTAAAGTGGCATATTTGATGGAGAAAATTTGACAAATGTTTCTAATGAGACAGGGTCATATTTTCTATCTATGGAAGGAGGATTTTGTGAATTATAACAATGTTCCTGTTATAAATCTTAACTGACTTTGGGGCACACTACCTCCCAAACCAGCACTCCACATGTTATAAAGTCCTTTAACAAAGTGCAACCTAGGGAAACTTAGGAAGATTGCCCATTGTCACCTCAACAATTCTTCCCCTCATTTTAGGCTGTTTTTTATTTCAGCTCAAGGTGGGAAACCCTAGAAAATATATGTTTTTATGATGTTCTCTTTAGAATAAAATGGATGGTGGAACCAAGATAAGTGCCTATCCAATTGGGCTATGAAGTCAAGATCAATGAACTAGAGGGTTTGAATATGATGAAAAAGGCATAGTTAGGCTATTAACAATATGCTCTTAACTTCTACAAAAAAACAATATGCTCGGACTAACCACATGGATCTTCTTCAATATGCATAAAATTAGAGGAAGGCCCTTCCAAAGTGCACCTCGGAATACTTACAAAACAACCAAGTAACAACATGCAACCATGAACAAGAAATGGACATCCACGGCTTCTCAATATGCAGAAATAACAACAACAATATCCATAAAATGAACATTGATTACAGCAAGAGATAGGGAGGGTGAAACCTCTACCCTAATGTCTTCTTATTGGAGCAAAATTGCCATTCTTCAAAGATTACACCAGCTCTTTGTAAGAGTAATTTCCAGCCATCAAATCAACCCATGAAAAGTAGAAAAAAGATGAAAAACCTCACTTGGACTTGGCCTTCTAATCCTCCAAAGATATTCAACTAAGTGCTAGGAGGAAATTCTCTATCTTCCAACCATGCCTTGAGCAAATGTGTAAGAGTAATTTCCAGCCATCAAATCAACCCATGAAAAGTAGAAAAAAGATGAAAAACCTCACTTGGACTTGGCCTTGGCCTTCTAATCCTCCAAAGATATTCAACTAAGTGCTAGGAGGAAATTCCCTATCTTCCAACCATGCCTTGAGCAAATGAATCTTCTCTTATATTTATTCCTTTCAAACCAAACCCTAATCAATAAACTTTAAAGTAATAATAAAAGAGAGCTAGAAACCCTAGAGTTAGGGTGCTCCTTTTAGAGTAGCTTTAAAGGTTTGATTTAATTACAAATTGACACATGTCAACTTCTCTTTGAGTTTGCTCCAAATATGTGAACAACCTGCCTCCAATGATGTGTGATGCCCCATAGAACCCCCCAAGAATGCTTTGGACACCTTCTTGAAGATTACGTCCCTCTTTTAGAGGGTAAATTTATGATCAAGCAACAAAAGATCCTCCTTTTCATCCTTGGAGTGGAGTGCTCCTTGTTGAGATTTGTACCTTGGGAGGTGTTCCCCATGTGCTTTTGACCTCCTTAGCACATGAGGGAAGGACATGACACTTTGTACCTTGTACTTTTGTCTATTTTCACTTTGACTTTGGTTAAAGTGAAATTTGGTCACTTTTGGCATAAAGTGATTATTAATTCACAAAGGGGTGAATTTTGAGACATAAGTGGACTTAGGAAACTTAACTCAAAGTGGGTTTATGATTTAGGGATGAATGAGGAGATCTCAACCATTGATTAGATGGATCTCCACCATTCATTTCCTAGGGTTTCCTAATGCTTGACTAAGAGGGGCACAAAGGGAGAAAGGAGGGCGCATTCTTCATTATGTGTTTTTCTTGTTGAGAGAGGAGCACTTGAGCTATGGAGATGAGGTCTTTTACATGAGGTTGAGTGAGGGAGGCCGCTCGCTTTCATTGTTGGGAGCTTGGAGCTGCTTGCTTCATTTATTTCTTGGAGCTATTCTACTTCAGAGAGGGGCGCATTAGCTTTGGAGGCTGATTCATTCTTGGTAGGATATCTAGCCATCAGATTGCAGTGAGGTCAGTTGTAGAGTGAGGACATCTACTGGAGCTTCATTCCTGTGGAAGGGTTTTCAGATCTGACATCAAAGTTGGCAGTTGGAGCGGATTTTGTGGTTCTGGCAGCTTGCATGAGGGGCGCACCATTTTGGGGCGCATTGAGCTTGTATATCAGCTCTGTTGGAGTTGCTATTGTATCAGGTTCTATCTTGTATTGTGTTTATTGTAACCCTCTATCTGCTTTTCCTCATATATACATTTAGATTCAAACTAGTTTTCCCCGGGGGGGTTTTGTCCAGGGTCATGTTGACCAAAAATACCTGTGTCTACAAATGCATTTATTAGTTCTTAGAATTGTTCATTATTAGCAGCAAACAAAGTATTAGGTGTGTTATGTTTATTTGAGTTGCATGTACTAATTTTCTGTGACAAAAACGACATGCTAGAGCACCCAAATTGAGAACATAACCGTAACAAATCAGTTTGAAAGTATTTGGACTGTTGGCTGTTATAAAACAGCAGAAAACTAATCAAGAAGAGAGTGAAACTTAGAGCCTCTCTGTGGTCAAAGACAGACCCAGAAGGCAAGTTGATAGGACCTGGAATTTTCACATGGTCTCAGAGTTACGGTGGCTGATTTTTTGGACAGTTGGGACAGCATTTTGAGTGGCTGTTATATACTTCTTTCTGGCAGATTTTGAGGACAACCATTGACTCATTCAGTGGTTGTTAGAGGGCAGAATTTTTCAGAGGATTTTTGGGCAGTTTGGACACCTAGAGATCAGTCTCTTTTCACACCTACGCAGTACGAGTGAGGCTGATTTTTGTGACCTCTTTTCACACCCATTTTGTTGGGAGTGAGGTCAGACTACATTGTCTCTTTTCACACCTGTGTTGACAGGAGTGATACAGTGTTTTCCTTGGCAGTGTGAGCATCAGTTGGGGATTGCAGATTGGTAGAGATGTCAGCATCTCAGATGCAAGTTGAGGACAGGCTAGCTGAGACTAGCAATTGGTTGCCTTGGAAGGCGAGGATGATCTTCGTCTTGGAGGACCTCGAGCTATGGGATATAGTCGAGGCAGTTGTTCCCCCCCCATTCCTGTCATTGCTCCCGTCTTGGTGGTAGAGTTCAGGAAAAAGAACAACAAGGCGAAGAGGACTATTTGTGACGCAGTCCGGGATCACATTATACCCCATTTGACGGGGAAGGCTCATGCATATGAGATGTGGGCATCTTTATGCAGCTATATGAGAGCTCAAATGAGAACCGGGAGATGGTTCTTCATGATCGACTCAGGGGCATTCGCATGCTCAAGGATGAGTCGGTAACTTCATTCCTTGGTAGATACACTCAGATCAGAGACGAGCTTGGAGCCATCGATGTTGTTGTTGACCCTAACTCTTTGGTGAGGCAAGCTTTGATAGCTTCACCAAACCGTGGGGTCCATTTGTACGTGGCATATTTGCCAGAGAGGTCATGCCTACATGGGAGAGGATGTGGGATGACTTCGTCCAGGAGGAGATCAGATTAGCATCAGAGGCTTCTAGACAGAGGCAACAACAGGAACAACAGATTGGTCAGGATGAGGAGGATCTTGCTCTTTGGTCAAAGGGCAAGAAGAAGGTCGGCCGTGGTGGTCGGCAAGGTCCCAAGTTTGGGGGCAAGCCACAGAGGAGTGGAGTAGAGAGCAACAGTGGTCAGGGCAGTGTTCAGGGTAGAGATATGAGCAAAGTGAAGTGCTTTGTTTGTAAAAAGTTCGGCACTATGCTGGACAGTGTCCGAACAGGAAGAAGAAGAAGGGTGGTACAACAACTACAGTAGAGGAGGCAGAATTTCAGACACAGTTTCAGAGAGAGTGTGCTTTTCATATATGTTGTAGGTCAGTTGAGTTATCACCATGTATCTGGTATATTGATAGCGGGGCATCGAGCCATATGACTGGAGTCCGAGAGTATTTTTCTGATCTTAGAGGCCCTGAGGTCATGATAGATATTTCTCTTGGAGATGACAGAGTAGTCACAGTTGCTGGGATTGGCATAGTTGCTTTTAGGAGAGAGAGCTTGCCACCTATATCGTTTACTGATATTCTTTTCGTCCCTGGGATGAAGAAGAACTTGATTTCAGTTTCCACCCTCCAGGATAGAGGTCTTGAGGTGACATTTAGAGGCATTGAGGTACTGATTCATCCTCGGGGGTCTTCACTAGACTTAGGACAGGTGATTGGAGTGAGAGATGGTAATCTGTACAGATTACTTTTTGAGCCACTTCTTGCATTGGTGGCTAGTAGCGACAACAGACAGTTGTGTGAGTTATGACATTGTAGGATGGCCCACCTACATCATGGGGCTCTTGGAGGGCTGAGAGAGGTTGTGACCAGAGTGCCACAGATCAGCATAGAGCATCAGGATGTTTGCAGAGGGTGTGCGCTTGGCAAGTTTGCCAAGGCATCGTTCCCCAGCAGTGACAGCAGGTCAGCTGGGATACTAGATTTAGTACACATGGATGTGTGTGGGCCCATGTCTCGGAAGTCCTTGAGTGGTTGTGAGTGTTATCTCACATTCATTGATGACTACTCAAGGAAGACTTGGATCTATTTCCTGAAGGCCAAGAGTGAGGTCTTCGCACGGTTCCGAGAGTTTAGAGCTCTTGTGGAGAACCAGTCGAGAAAGAGGATCAAAGTCTTGCGGTCGGATAACGGGGGAGAGTATTCCTCGAGACAGTTTGAGACTTCTGTGCATAGCATGGCATCAGGAGACAGATGACCGTACCTTACAACCCCCAGCAGAATGGGGTTGCCGAGAGGAAGAACCGGGCCATTACCGGTGCAGCGAGATCCATGCTGCATGATCAGAGTTTGCCTTTGTATTTGTGGGCAGAGGCATGTGCTACTGCAGTTTATCTGTAGAACAGGAGCCCCCATAGGATTTTGGGGAAGATGACTCCTGAGGAAGCCTTCACTGATAGGAGGCCTGATGTCGCGCATATCAGGATCTTTGGA
>ML778462.1:340417-354459 GCA_009831015.1 Picea engelmannii
CACTTGAGCTATGGAGATGAGGTCTTTTGCATGAGGTTGAGTGAGGGAGGCCGCTAGCTTTCATTGTTGGGAGCTTGGAGCTGCTTGCTTCATTTATTTCTTGGAGCTATTCTACTTCAGAGAGGGGCGCATTAGCTTTGGAGGCTGATTCATTCCTGGTAGGCTATCTAGCCATCAGATTGCAGTGAGGTCAGTTGCAGAGTGAGGACATCTACTGGAGCTTCATTCCTATGGAAGGGTTTTCAGATCTGACATCACAGTTGGCAGTTGGAGCGGATTTTGTGGTTCTGGCAACTTGCATGAGGGGCGCACCATTTTGGGGCGCATTGAGCTTGTATATCAACTCTATTGGAGTTGCAATTGTTTCAGGTTCTATCTTGTATTGTGTTTACTGTAACCCTCTATCTGCTTTTCCTCATATATACATTTAGATTCAAACTGGTTTTCCCCGGGGGGGTTCTGTCCAGGGTCATGTTGACCAAAAATACCTGTGTCTACAAATGCATTTATTAGTTCTTAGAATTGTTCATTATCAGCAACAAACAAAGTATTAGGTGTGTTATGTTTATTTGAGTTGCATGTACTAATTTTCTGTGACAAAAACGACATGCTAGAGCACCCAAATTGAGAACATAACCATAACAAATCAGCTTGAAAGTATTTGGACTGTTGGCTGTTATAAAACAACAGAAAACTAATCAAGAAGACAGTGAAACTTAGAGCCTCTCTGTGGTCAAAGACAGACCCAGAAGGCAAGTTGATAGGACCTGGAATTTTCACACTCCTCATTAAGTGATCCCTTTCTGACCATACAAATGCTTCTAGTGCCACATGGCACCTTTTTAAAGAGGGTGTTCCTCCTTTAACCTCTTTCCTTGCCATATGTTATGCTCCAAGCCTCCTCCAAGGTAGGGCATTCCCTCCTTTTTCCATTCGAGTGAAGAAAAATGGGTCCATAATGCCACTTGTCATCTTCATAAGCAAAACACCTTTCCTTTGAGGGTTTGATCATTTCAACGATGCCTCATGACATCTCTTCCTGGGAAGACCTTGCCTCCAAATATGTAGAAAAGGCCTTGAACAATGCGTCCTTACGCCCAAATACCTCAAAAGGTGAAATATACCTTCAAATATGCGAAAAGGGATTAAATAATGTGTCCTTACCCCTAAAAGTTCTCCTCAAAGGAGAAACATGCCTCTAGATATGTAGGAGTTCCTCCATTATGGTTATTTGAATTTCTTACTCGTTAACGTCTTCAACATGCCCTAGCCACCTCCTTGAAGAGGGCGTTCAACCTTAAGTGGGCCTTTGACCAAACCTGAGTGCACTTAGTACCATGTGGCACCCTCTCAAGTAGGTTGTTTCTCCATTTATGTTCATCAACCCCTTTGATTACCACATGTCATGCTTTGGTCCTCCAATATGTGTCAAGTGTGCCCAAATGGAACCTCATGAGAGATATGCCTTTGGAAAAGGAAGCCTCCATCAGGCCAACATTACTTCTACACCTTTGTTCTTCCATTGAATGATGATTGGTGCCAAGGTAAGCTAGAACATGGTGCATGACCTCCAAATATATCTCCCCACAATCTATAACTGCCACTGAACTGCAAGGATCTTCTCTTGTGCTTGGCGAGAGGAGAAAGCCCATGAAAAATGCAAAATAATACATGCTTTTTTAGGGGGGGTAATAGGATGAACTGCGAAGGAATATATTATTTATCATTGCATTAGCTCTTATGGATTTGTATTGCACTTTTTTGTTATGAACACAATAACTAATTTGGTTAGTTGACCAATCTTGTTTCAAATGAATGGTATGTACAACATTTAAAATCTAACTACAAAGGTTTCATTAATTCATTTTTTTTCCAGGTAACATATATTGGGGAAACCCCCCTGGGCACTTCCCCTCATTTCGAGGATGGTACCTAAAGTAAACCCTAGATTCTTTAGGGCACAAGGCCAGGTCAACAAACTCATGAATAGATCATATATAGCTCATCAACAATCGGCTCACTCAGAGCAAACACGTCACAAAGTGAGATTTGAACATGGGTGGGGAGGGTAACAACTTTTCCTTAGAACCACTTTAGCTACACCCAATTGGCAGCTTTAACTAATTCCTTACCATCTAATAGGTGCTATTTGTTTCACCAATTTGTTGCTTCCATCTAAGGTTTACCGCATCCCTGAGTTTCTAAAGTTGTCAAGCTGTGATAGCTAAATGTCTATATCTCTTTCGACAAAATACACTATCTCAAATTTTATAATATTTTGTAGTTGCTACCAATATTGTTAGTGCCACTTGTATGTCTATGCCAGTATGGGATCCGTGGAAGAGATTCTTTGGGTCTATATTTCTAAGAAGTTTCATGGAAGATATCTTTTCTAGCAATGTTCTATGTTAAATTTCTGAGCTTTGGAGATGAACTATTAATAAACCATCTCATTCTATGTTGATATCAGAGTTGTTTACAGACTTAAAAGCTACGATTCTTCTTCCTCGTATGTGAAGCCACTCCCAACTCTTTGCAATTATCTTGGAAATGATTCGGACTTCTCTTGCTAACAACACCTATATTCTAGTATTCTTACCTCCATCTTGCACTCTATTTTCACCATAGTTGCATATCTGAGCAGGTCCATAAGAGTTATTGCCAAAAGCTTTCTTCAAGCTAGAAAAATATATGATTGACATGTCTTCCTTTGATGGCTCTTTCTTGTTCTGACCATTGGTTGTACATAGCCATATCCAAGGTTGTAATTGCCTAAAACCAGCCCACCAAGACTTGCCAGGCATTTCATCTTCAGATGGAGTTCACCTAGCGGGGAAAATGCGAGTTGTAGAAACTTTAAGCTGGGAATGGTCCTAGCAATGATCATCTCTTGTGTTTACTTGATGAAACTTCCTCCCTAAGGGAATAACATAACCGGGAGCCCTTTATTGGTGTTTGTGAGACATCCCAGCCAGTAATTTAGTAAGGATGCAACCATACCCCACTCATAGTTATCAGAACTGGACCGGTCATCGAACTAATAGACTCCAAAAACCTGAATATGACTGGAACTGGAAAAAAATCGGACCACAAAACCAATCGACCAAAAAATACATAAAATATTCAAATTAAAAAAAAAAAAAACATACATATTCATGTGCATCCATATGAATCCAAACCATTGTACACAAAAGTTTCTCACGTATATGACAAGGGTGCATATAACCAAAATAACATAGAGTGCAATCCATCTTTGAACCAAATTACATCAACAAAGAGGATCTAAATGGCCTCTCGAGTCCAAAAAAAATCATGCTGCAACAAATAACTACATATCATCAAAATCATTTCTTATATTGGGATCTTCATCATTAGTATCACCCTCTAAGCATTAAAATAAGATAGAAAACATTTAATATGCTTAATCAGTGATTTTGTTTGAGTGAAGTGTACATTTTTACTATGGTCATGACAGAGGAGCTCAACAATCAATGCCACCAACATCGAGGTACATAGAGGGCTTGGTGCTCTTGATTAAATGCTGGTTCCATACCCTCATACATGATGGAACCTAGTGGAAACGTTGCAATCCTGCCAATCCTCAAATCCTGAACACTGTTATGTCTGCTGAATTTTGAATGAGATCTAAAATTTCACTTTCTCCATATGAAGTAAAATTCTATCATTTTACTTTAAGAATTTAATATTACCATTAATTACTAGGGTTAGATTTTTTTTTGACTCTTATTATTTTATTGTTTTTTTTTTTTTTTTAAATTTGACTTTTACTTGTCTCTAGTTGCAGCTGTACAGAACTGGTATTGTTTTTTTATTTTTATTTTTTATATTAAATAATAATAAATTGACTTTTAGTGGTCCCTAGTGGATACTGTATGACACCATACAGAACTCGCTGGTTCGGGTACAAAATCCACCATTTTTGGTTCGGAACCCTGAACTGGAGCAGTATGGCCCCGGAACTAGTTGGATCGGTTTTGCCAATTCCAGTCCAGTTTTGATGACACTGGCCACACTTATTTGTGTAATTTAATAAGGATGCAACCATACCCAACTTTTTTGTGACAACTCGAATATGATATCCATGCAGCTAAATGCCATTCATAACTTTTACCGTGTTATTCTTGGCAAGCTTATTCCAAGTATCACCCTTTTTATAGTTACAATTGTGCCTTTATTTTGGTTTCCTCCCATTCTCCCTGAACTATTTATTACTTACTAAAGTTTATTTTTCTTGGTTTCCTCCCATTCCTCCTGAACTATTTATCACTTACTAAAGTTCTTTTTTCTTGGGTCTAACAACACTCTTAATTAGTCTACTAAACTTGGGGAAGATTTGAATTTTTTCTTTATCGGAAAATTGCAAAAAAATATAAAATATAATCTGTTATATTATGATTGAAATTTCATAAATGGTCTGTGTAGACCTGTCAAACCACAGTGAGAATGTCAGTGCCTAATGAGCATAGAGCTACATTCAAGCCTTGAGTTTTGCCAACTCAAAATAAACAGCTACACGACAAAAATGCATTATAGGGAATTCAATAGATGATGGTAAAACCAGTTTGAATGTATCAAGGATGAATTTGCACCCAACAATTTTTCCCTTTCACATTTGACATGGGCTAATGTTTTATTTAATGTTCTACAGTACAAGTCACAATAATTTAAGGTTGGAATCAATTCTTGGTTGGTCCATATTTTCACTGATTAATAATAGTGGAGAATGATTTGATCTTTGATCTTGACTTGTATGTGAAATGTTGTGATTATCTTATAAATATTTAAATTTATGCAGATAATGATATTGCTGTCGATGATGATATGATTGATGAAATAAAAGTAAATTGAAAGATTCCTTGGTGGATCGACGTATTTATTCCTTATAATGCAAGTGTTGCAAGAGAAGGATGAAATATTTATTAAACTAAGTGTGATTTGAAAGTAATTGAAAAATTAAATATGGTTAATTAAAAAATGGTTTCTACTTCCTTTGAAATTGCATTTTGTTTATGGTTTTGTCTGACTGTTCTATGTTTTGTTTTTTTCGTTGGAATCTGGTGACAAATCTGCACAAAATTATTATTTTTTATTGTTTAGAATCCATTTTTTAATGCAGAAATGGATTCATCATGCTGAAAAACCCATGGGGCACTCAGATTACACATAAATAATCACTTAAATTTGTGAATCTAACAATTTCTCATCGGATTTTGGACAAATATCCTCGAAAAATATCACTGGAGAAAAACTAAAACGTAGAATATTTAGACTTATTATTTACATGTTAAGTGAGAGGGTAGATAAAAACTTTTATTTAGAAAATTAGTTAGCATTTTTTTAATCCAACAATTAATAAAACGCCATTACATTATTAAATTATATAAAATTTTGATTTATATTTAAATTTTATATTCAATATTATAAAATCGTGTATATATGTATATATATTTTAAGAGAATTTATGATTTGAATTTGAATATAATTAACATTTTGATTTAAAACTTGTTTGCTGTCAAAACGGTAACAACTCTAATTGAGATTTTGATTTAAAAATTGGTAACCGTGATAAGATAAAATTGTTAATCCTATCATGATTTAGGATGATACAATTTTTGAAGGTCCATAAAATTTTTCAAGGTCAAATAGTGGTGAGCTTAAAAGAAAACTTTGTGTATATGTATTTTGATTATATTGCATTGAATGTGTTAGATTGATGTTGTATTATGCTTTAAAATATTATTATAATATTAAATAGTGCATTCAATTAAGGTTCAATTTCTGGAACAAATTAATAATAAGGCAATAGTTAGCAATTTATATTGTATTAGATTAAGTTGTAAGGTATTCTTGAATGCTGATTATTTAGTTTTCTAAAATAAATCAATGGAATTTAATTGCTTTATTAATTATTTCAAAATCGAAAAATGATTCCATTTGTTATGCTATTTGTATTTAATTCTCTTCTTATTATACTTACATGGCTTAGAGTAGAATATAAATATTTGATGAAGTTAATTATTTATGTTGTTTTTGAAAGATTATAAACAATAAAAAAATACTTAGAAATAAATAAGAAATAAAGTGATAGAAAATGCTAAAAGCCAATATAAATCATATTCATATAATGATGTACAATAATCATAACCACCTTATAATAGTTGACCTTAACACATAACCAAACATTTAGGCTAAACACTATATCCCAAGGTAAATATATGGCACCTTATAATAGTTAACCTTAACACAAAACCAAGTACCTAGGATAAACACTATATTCCAAGGTAAACATAAGGCACCTTATAATAATTAACCTTAACCCATAACCAAGTACCTAGGATAAACACTATATCCCAAGGTAAACATAAGGGTGGTCAAGGAATTAGGATTAGGAGCCAACACAACTAATAATCCTCTCCTCACTCTTAAATCAGTACAAGTGTACTAACTAGGGAATAAAGACTAGTGCAAAAGTTGACAACATTTTCAAGTCTTTAACTCGATACCTATGGTTTGAAATCTCAAAAGTCTTGATGAAAATCCACTTAAAAAACCATCAAAGGTGGATGTCAAATACCAACTTTGGAAATCTCACTATGCGACAAATGAGTCAAATAAGTTGCAAGTGTTCATTGATGCTGTAACATCCCGCTCTGGCGCACTTACAAAACTTATTCTTTGAGGACACTTGCTCGCAAGTGATTTGGATTTTATGATGATAAAACTTTTTCCTTCATTATGATGTGTTAAGTTATATGACATGATGTTTTTACTACATTGATGTAGACAGGTGCTGCTGACTCAGCGTCATTGAGTGTGCAGGGTTCGGACCTTGAGGATGCAGAGGCATCGGTGGAACTCCCTTGGACTCCGGATTGAGTCAGGGAGTGGGCTTTGAGTTGTTTCATTTACGATGATATTGTTTCGTTTTGATGATATATATTGATTTTATGATATGTTGTTGACATGATCTGACATGATGGTTGATGATGTAGGCTGACGATAGCTTGCCGACCGGACTCACATATGGAGTAAAGGGGCCACACACGAGTTCCAGAGAGATTGAGGGATAGGTGTGGACAGCAGCCCTGCCACAGCCTACTAGCACTCCCGCCGTGGCTCAAATTGTAGGTTAACGATTACCTAGTTCGAGAGGATCCACGATGCCGTGAGGGCAGACTGCGACAGTCGCTCACGATGATTCTAAGGGGCGCGCAATAAGGCGGGAGCCTTATTCCTTAGAGCCCTTAGTCTCCCACAAGCTCACCTGGCGGAGTGTTGACTCCAGGGGTTATAGAGTCTACCAATCCGTCAAGCCAGTGAGTGGCACCCTTGGAGCACGTGGTGCGTCCTGAAGGGCACTTCGCGTGACAGAAGCAACTGAGGCGAGTGGCACCCTTGGAGCACGTAGTGCGTCCTGAAGGGCACGTTGCTTGGAGGATGATGATGAGACAACCTAGATGACCTTGAGACCTTAGTACCTGATAAGTTTTTAAAAACGACTCCCCTAATTAAATTGTCGCCCTGTTCAATCAAAACCTAAATTAAAACTTCTCTAAGACAAATTTTGACGGGCCCTAAGAAAAGATCCTATAAAAATAAACATAGGGCGTAAACTAAAACCCTTCTAGGTGTTAATTAAAGTCTTCTTAAAAGTAAAGGGGGATAAAGTAATGAGGGAGTTAATTTAAGTGAAACCCATGGCGCTTAAATTATAAAGGAGAATTAAAATTATTGAAGAGGGGAGTATAAAAATTAAGATTTCAAAAAAAATAAAATAATAATAATAATAATAAAAATATTTGTTTATATATTGAAAAGAATATTAAGCGCATTTATCATTTGGGGGTCTAACAAAAAAAAATAATAATAAATAATGGAAAGAGAGAAATAAAAGAAGAAAAAAATAAAAATAAGGAAACTTGGAATAAGGAAACTTAAAAATTGGAAAGTAGGAGACATAGGGTAAAAAGCAAAAAGGACTCAACATTAAAGGAATTACTAAATTTCAGAAACTTCATTTTAGGAAAGTGATTAAAAGCATGAGAGGGGTTCTAGGGACCTTAGGAGAAATTTAAGGAGCGATTTTGGGGGAGTGAGGGAATTTAGTCTTTTACTTATTAAAAATAATTTAATTATTGGAGAATCCTAGGGATGAGTGACACTTGGACGACGGAGATTGTTTAGAGGTTGGTCATTAAAAATTAATTAATTGATAATTAGGAAAGTAAGTGGGTCTCATTTTTCTATAAAAGAAAGGGAAATGAAGGAAAATGGGGATGAACGGTGAGCGTAACGTTACGTTGCCGAATTGTGGTTCGACGGATTTTCTTGTGAGGAGTTGGGTCTATCTCAGCTGAGTTGGAGTGGTAGCTCAGCCGTGGAGGCGAGCTGAGAAGCTAGTGTTATCTCTGGTTCTTGTGTGGCCCCTTTGCGGCTCGGGGGGCTAAGGGGGAAGCAGAGTACCCCTAGCATTTGGCTGGGAGGTACCGGTGAGTTTTCTGCGGTTGGCGAGCGGGAGCGRCAAGGAGAGCGGAYGCGGCACGGAGCGCGGGACGTCATCCRAAGCGGCGAGAGGCAACGGTATGAATTTTAATTCTGGTAGAGTAGATGGTCTGGTTATTCTCTTATGCGATTATGATGCATGGTAGAAGATGTTGTTTCACTATTGTGGTTCGTTTAGTATGCTGCCGCGATATTGTTTGGGAAACCTTGTTGGGTTAGATGTTCTGAATTGCTGTCATTTCATGCCGAAATTGTTTGCCTTAGTTAACATAGCGTTCTGGAAATTATCTGAATGGGAATTGTTGTATTCTGGAATGGTCTGTGTACGCTATCCGTGTGTTCCGAGATCGTGTCTTGTTTGGGTATCTTTGCTTTCTGGAAACTTAGCTGAGATGGATATGGTTGTACTCTGGAATGGTCGGAAGCTGTTAGCTTGGTAGCCTGCCTTTCATTGAATATTGCCCTCTGAAAGAAAAAAAAAATCGTTTTACAATTCTGAGCTGTTGACAACGACCATAGGCTGTCTACAACCATTGTTTTAAAACCGAAATTTACTTGATGCAGCAATTCAACGATTTTCTTCCTTCTTACAATACACAACCCCTCTTTGCCATCGTACTCTTCATTTTAACAAAGAAAAAAAAAAAAAATTTAGGCTACATCAGCAGACGGTTATTATAACTAGGCTATCAGATTCGACAACCAATCTAGAATTTCACTGTCGAATTCCTCAGCCATACAGCTCTGACCTCCATGACTTTTCATTTTTGTCTGCGTTTCCTCCTTGGTCTGTGTTGATTGAGTGCTTCTTTAGACTGGCTTTTATCGGTGGCGTTTGTCTTCTCTCTGCGTATTGATGGTGGTCACAGTCTGTTCATAACCCGTCCCGTTTTATTTGGTTTCCTTCTGTCACACCACGGATTGCATACATTTAGAAGGTTAGCGCATGCACTGGGCTCGTGATAATGTAGGTGTGAGTCGCGCTTGATTTGTGGACTCAGAATAGGGCTTGTGATTTGGCAGAGTGTCCGTTAACACCTGTACGCTCACGCCATTTCCTTGTGTGATACGCGTTACATTGCATTGATTGTCATTTAAATTGAAACGTTGACGGTGCTGTTAACTAGCATTGCTGGTAGATGTTAACCGAATGCCTAGGTTGATGTTTCAATCGCTAATTCATATCTGTAAGATCATCGGCAAGGTATGGTGTGAAGTTTGGTTCCAGATATTAATATCAGATCGCTATCGCGCGACTGGGATATAATTACTGCATTATGGTTGCCTTTTAACGCACGATTGGTATGTAATTAGGGTAAGCTCCTCGCCTGAATTTAACATCAACCCTTGTTGCCCGATTGGTATGTAATCGCTGCATAAATGGGTTGGCTTTTAATGCACGATGGGAATTGTAAATAGGTTAAGTCTCTTGCATAAATATAATACTAAATTTCCTGTAGCGTGACTGATGTACATTTACTACATAGTGGTTGTCTTGTAATGCCTGATTAGTATGGTTAAAAAAAAGTAAATTTCTTGCATGGAATTTAATATTAATTTCTGTGGCTCGACTGTTATATAATTTGCTGCTTTATTAAATATGTCCTTTATTGCACGATGGGCATAGTCATTTAGTGATTTCCGTTGCATATAAGGTATGGTTTAATTTATCTGTTGCATGATAATGATATCAAGTTCGGTTGCATGATGGGTATGTCTTCTCCTGCTGTCATGGCTGAAGAAGGAAATTTCTTTAATTATTGTCTGGAATAGCGCGAGATATTATAGGGATTTTACCATTGCCTGTCGTTGCTACAATTTATGTGGATCAATGGTCTTTATATTATGGTTATCATCGCTGCAAAAGGACTGAGACCGTCATAATCGGCCCTTCCCCTTTTAAATTTTTTTTTTTTTAGTCATTAAGCAATTATAGCGAATTTACTTCTTGCCATTTAAAAATTTGATACCCTTCAATATCGTCTTTTGATTGCTGTCATGTTAATTACTGTTAGAGATCTATGTAGTGTCAATTTAATTTGAGGTTATGCCGTCTCCTTGAATAGGATGATATTCAACTTATGATGTCATTTTATATTATCATTAAATGTTGTTAAATTCCAGTCATCGATCCTTTTTAATAATGTTATTTTTAATTAGGGTGCTTTTAAAATGGGTCGTTTGAATATTGTCCTTAAATTCTATTATTTTATAAGTTGCCTCATTCAGTTATGATGTATATTGTAATGTCGATTGGATGTGACCTGTAACATGATGATAATTTTATTGTGTTGCTATTCCTTGTATATCAAAGGTTAGAAACTTTCATTTTTAAATATTGTCCTTAAATTCTATTATTTTATAAGTTGCCTCATTCAATTATGATGTACATTGTAAATGTCGATTGGATGTGACCTGTAACATGATGATAATTTTATTGTGTGGCTATTCCTTGTATATCGAAGGTTAGAAACTTTCATCTTTAAATATTGCCTTATATATGGATAATCGTCCCCTTCCATGTTGCCTTGCTTTTATTGACATGTGAATTTGCAATTTTATATATTGCCAGTTTAACTATGAAATTATATTGTTAGTTCGAGTAGAGGTTACATATAATGTGATGCTAAATTGTTGCTGAAGGTGAAGGAAGAATGTTATGGCATACTTATGTCATGGATTAGTTGTTCGTAAACTTCATATTGTAATATAAAGTGGAATATGAAATTGTATTGTTCTTACCGTATAAACAAGATTGCAAGTTTAGAGTTGATTGTGTGACCCTTATTTATTTCAGCTTTATTAAAATTGAGAGATGAATGGTATGGTTATCTTATTGTGACGTTAGGTAATCTTTGATATTGATAAGACACACATGGTGGAACGTCCTGGATTTTTGTACAATCATTTACCCGGAGTTAGTAATTGGGGGTTGTTGGGTCATTGATTGGATGTTGAACTTGGGATTCGTTGTCAGAGTTCTTCTGTCACGCGCCTTCCGTAAGGGGCGTAACTGTACTTCTTATGCATGTCGTACTTGATTTTATTTAGTGGATTGCTTGGTCTGTTTGTGTCAGGCGGGATGTAGACACCTCCATGTTCCTCAGAACAGTCGCCAGCCCTGAGACCTTAAATGGTTAAAGGCGATGGGAACCTGGGCTTGAGCGTTGCTTATGTGTCATGGAGGTCCTAACCTTGCAGGGTAGGACGGGCGGGAGGTCAGTCGTAATTAGTTGTCAGTTTACCTTGTCGCTAAGTGTTGGCGTTGTGCACCTTATGCCCTTGGTCATATATTGTTTGCAGTTACTCGTCGTGTGCCTTTAGTCTTCTTGTGATGAATATCGTGGTTGCGTCTTGTTGGTCATCGAGTGGCGACGTAGAGTCAAGTGGGTTGTTACTTCTACACGCGCGCACACACCTTAAACACACACAAAAAAAAAACTTTTGCACCTGTTACTAGAATGGTTGTCGTAACGAGGCAATTCGTTACATATGGTATCAGAGCGGGTTCGACCTGCGACTTGGGATTCACTACGGGTTCCGTTGACATGATAGTATTGATTATTCTGTTGCTGATTGAGCTGCTTGTCTGTGTGCAGGTAATCATGGTTAGAGGACGTCGCAGAGGCAGACGATGGGGTGCTAGGGGAGGCGGCGTGATGCCTCCAACAGCATCCACGCCTGAGGGGTCTAACCCCCAGGGAGGCGAGCAGGTCCTTGGACAGGAGCAGGTCGCAGTTGCCGATGTTGTGGGGATGATGAGATCTTTCCAGCGCATGTCCGAGGCGCTGATTAGCAGATTAGACAGAGATGAGGCCAGGGCGTCGGCACCTACTGAGGTTCCGCCGCGCGCATCGGTCGTTACTGGCAGCTTTCACCGTGAACTCGAGAAGGTGAAATTTCCCGAGTTCTTTGGTGCCCCGGATGGCGCAGCCGCCGAGGCATGGTTGGAGAATATGGCGATGTGCTTCGCACTTCGTGACTATACCTCCAACATGAAGGTCCGCATGGCGGTCTTTCAACTAAAGGGGAGCGCTCTTTTATGGTGGAAGACGCTCCTGCCGCAGCTAAACATGGCCGTTGAAGACGTGTCATGGGAACTGTTCGAGGAACGGTTCCGAGAGAGATACCTTTCTGAGGAATTCATTGAGCGTCAGCTCAATGAGTTCAATGCGTTACGACAGGTAGGTCGTACAGTGCCCGAGTACGAGGCACGTTTTATGGAGCTGCTCCGGTATGCTCCGCATCTGAACACTGAGAAGCTCAAGGTCAACAGGTTCGTATTTGGCCTTAACGACAGCCTGCGTGCAAAGGTAAGGATTCTGATGCCTCAAACCTTGCACGATGTTGTCCAAAAAGCCCTTATAGCAGAGGAGGAGCTTATCAGCGGGGGTCAGACCAGGACTCCATCGAGACCAGCAGGGCAGGGTTCCGTTGGTACACCGCAGCATCAGACACCGGCGAGACATACGCCAGGATATCGTGGCTTCCAGAGGGGATCCACGTTCACTACACCTCGACGACCGCCGCCTCAGCAGCGGACACCTTACCGATGACCACAGCAGCAGCAGCAGCGTCGCCCGCAGCAGCAACAGTTTAGACCTGTTCAGCAGAACAGACCAGGGTTTCAGGCCGGTGGGCAGTCATCTTCTACTTCGGGCACCAGGACTACTGGGCCGAAGAAGGGGTGTTGGACGTGTGGGGAGCCACACTACCAGCGCCACTGTCCTGTGGAGAGGACCAGGGCGTCCAGATCAGCCGGACCTGCTACGGTGGGAGATATGGGCAAGGCCCATCGGATTCATGCAGCGGTGAATAACCGCCAGGCAGAGCACCAGTCGACTGTGCTCGAGACGACAGGTACTGTCGCTGACCAGACCCTTAGTATTTTGATAGACCCAAGTGCTACTGAGAGTTTTATTTCTGGTGCAGCGCTGAAAAGGATTAAGGTAAAGGCAGTCGAACAGGATGAGTTTAGCTTTGTAGAGATGGCTTCTGGAGCCAAACAGAAGGTTGGAGGAAAGGTTACGGGCTGCGCCCTTAATCTGGGAGAGTTCGTCACGAGGGTCAACCTGTATGTCACGATCTTAGGGTCTTATGACGTTGTGATTGGTATGGATTGGTTGGAATCGCATGAGGCGATACTCAACTGCAAGACGAAACGGTTGAGCTTAGTCGATGATGAAGGACAGAGACGTGTAATAGTAGGACGGAACCAGGGAGTATCCCTGAGGTTCGTCTCTTCCTTACAGTTACGGAAGAGTATGCGCAAGGGGTGCAAGCTTTATGCGATCCTTGCGCTCAACGAAAAGGGAGTAGCAGAAGGTCTAGAACACCTTCCAGTGGTGAAGGAGTTTTCGGACGTATTTCCAGAGGAGTTGCCTGGGATGCCGTCAGAAAGAGAATTGGAGTTTACTATAGACCTGAAACCGGGGACTGAACCGATAGCGAGAACACCTTATCGGATGTCGACCCCGGAGTTGCAAGAGTTAAAAATGCAACTGAAGGAGTTGCTGGAT
>ML778462.1:369363-383911 GCA_009831015.1 Picea engelmannii
AACCCTAGAAGCCTTGTCGGCTCAAGAAGAAAATTTATATTAGGCTATTAGCCTCCAAGAGAAGAAGTCGGCCAGAATTAATAATAATATACTGAACAGACACATACCCAGAAAGAGAAGTCGGCCCCAACAATCTGGCAGGATTACTATAAATACAGGGCGCCAGTTCTCATTTGTCACATGTCAGAATTGCAGTTCTGCAGTTTGGTGTGCACTGCAGTTACAATTTGGTGCGCAGGTTTGGAGGAGGGTTGCAGGTGCAGCTGCACTAGCAACTAGTTCTCAGTATTGCCTTGGATATCTCTTGGCTAGGGTTTGGGACTATCTGATCAGCTTTTGTGTTGCGCTATCCTTGGGGAGAGATGCGCTGCTCTTTGTTTGGCTATCTAGCCTAGGGTTTGCTTCCGGAGGAATTCTCAGTCAAGGTTAAGGTGCTCGGAGGGAGGCTTCGGCCTGTGGTTGGGTGACGAGGGTATCGTCAATGGTAAAATGAGCACACCATCTTCTATATTCTAACACATCCTTCGTATGCAGCCAGTTGGTTATATTTATAAACATATAAGTATTATGTTGTTTTATTATGATTATTCTGTTGTGTAAATGAATATCTGAATGCTATGTGTGTGTTTGTTGTGTTCTTTCTGGATGCATTCATATTTTTATAAATTTTGTTAGATGCATGAATAAATCAACATATTGTTTTGCTCTAATTTTTGTGGCCCCGTTGTCCCTTGGTTTTCTTTTATATGTATGGGGAATTTTTAATTTCATATTTAGTAGGCAACGCCGTTTTTGTAGTGACGAGACTCAACATAGGGGTTGGGTACGTTACATAGTGGTATCAGAGTTTTTGGGTTCAACACCGGAATTGTATGGGCCTGAGATTAGCATGAAGTAGGTAAATTCATCATCTCAATGTTTGAGTTGTGCTGAATTTGGGGAAAACAATAAAAATATGAGTAAAAGTCTCAAATTTCTAAGCAAAATTCAAGTCGGAACTGCACTTTGAATGGTTGTTATGGAGGGGTCATTTCAAATTCCAAGCGATTGAATTTGTCTTAGATAGATGAGGCAGGCATTTTCACGATGGTTGCGATGGTCATGAGCTAGAAATATGGAAAAAAAATTAACTAAGCAAGGAAATGACTTGTGCATGCTAAATATTGGCACTGCGCAGTGCATAATCAGTGGTGCACGTGTAATATTGGTGCGTAGTGTGTGCACATTAAATATTGGCGTTGCATGGTGCATAATTGATGGTGCACAGTGCGTGCACATTGAATATTGGTGCTGTGCATTGCAAAATTGGTTGTGCTCATTGAATATTTGTGTGGTATAAAAGTTGTGCACACTAAATATTTATGTGCAGTATAAAAGTTGTGCGCGTTGAATATTAGTGCGTGGTACAAAAGTTGTGTAGACTGCATATTGGTGCACGGTATAAAATTTGTGCACATTGAATATTGGTGCACAATATATAAGCTGTGCACATTGAATATTGGTGCGCGCGTGTGCGTTAAATATTGACATTGCGCCGTGTGACGTTAGTGGTGCATGTAGAATATTGGTGTGCAGTGTGCGCTTAATATTGGTGTTGCGCGACGCGACACTAGCGGTGCATGCAAAATATTGGTGTGCGATGTGTGCACTAAATATTGGCGTTGTGCGGTGCATTGCGACACTAATGGTGCATGTGGAATATTTGTGTGTGGTATGTGCACTAAATATTGGCGTTGTGCGACACGACACTGGTGCTGTGTGTGGAATATTGGTGTGTGGTGTGTGCGCTAAATATTGGCGTTGCACGATGTGACAATGGTGGTGTTTGCGGAATATTGGTGTACGGTGTGTGCACTAAATATTGGCGTTGCGCGGTGTGACACTAGTGTTGTGTGCGAAATATTGGTGTGTGTTGTGTGCGCTAAATATTGGCACTATGCCGTGTAGAAATAATTTTGCGCACTTAACATTAGTGCACGATACATGCACTAAATATTTACGTTGCATGTGTAGCACTTGTGCGTGTGCTGAATATTGGTGCATGATACAAAACTAATGTGTGCACGAGCTTCGAAAAAAAAGAAAATAAGAAGGGTGTTGGGAAGGAGGAAGATGATGGAGGATGACAGGGCATGGATAGGGTGGCCAGGAGGATGATATGCCATCACCTCAGGGTGCCATGTTGACCCAAAAGGCCACATTAGTAGTCGCGTCAGCAAAGATGCCACATAGGGAAAATTATCCTATAGTCTAAAAAAAAAGCTGGAGCCAAAATCACATTTTGGCCATAATAGGAGCATAATAACTCAGAAGAAGATAATATTTTATGGGTTTTGTTCAAAATGTCGAGATTTATAGTAATGCCAGAGAGGGCCACTAACCAATTATGCTCTAATTTTCCGTAAAATGCAAATTACATGTTTTTAAAGATCAAGGTCAAGCTCAACGATAGGAGCACAGTTACTGCTGAAACTTATACAGAGTGTCAGAAAAACAGACATAAAAAAATGTGTGAAGGGATTGGCCGGATTGCAAGGAGTTTGGAGTGGGGATGCCAAAATAGGCCAAAATCCACTATTCCATGCCACTTTTTGGGGATTTTTGGGATTCTCGGAGGAAAAAGGTCCCCAGATGGAAAACATAGAAAAATTGTTTACTCGACGTTTTGTATACTCATCAATCTAGACAACTTTGGTTGAGTGAAGTTCTTCGAGAAGTGCACAGTTTGGGAGATAACTAGTTTGACTAGAACATTAGATTGATAATTTTGAGAGTTGTTGTGAATTCCCTGTCATTATTGTTACCTGTGTCTCATACAAAAGTTTCCTTGGTTCTTAACATATTTACCTTTGTTGGTGGCTAAAGTTGGTGTTTGACATTATTTTTCACTTGGGAGCAGGTGCGTAAAAGGGGTGAATTAACAATATTCAATTGAATATAACATTCTGCTCAATGCTTAGAATTGAGCAAGAAAGTAGTCATTGGAAATCTATTGGTTATGATAATCCAAATATGCACTCATATTTTAGGTTTGATTGGGAGATTTATGAAGGAATCAAAAGGAAAGTGATTGATGGACTTGACATAGATAATTGAGCAGAAATGGAAATTTCAGGAAGCCATAACTTGGAGCTCATAAATCAGAATGAGGCCTGAGTATAGCCATTGGAAAGGTAATCCAAGGGAAAATATGATAGGAGGAATGGGTTTTCCTAGGGGGCATCTGATTGTGTTATAATTCTACAGGAAAAAGACAATTGGACTCTATGAGCCATACAATTGCTCAATGTGAAAGTTTTCCAAAACAAGTCAATTTTGGGAAAATATTTCCAGATGTTAAAGGTACATGCTAAAGGTGAGTACTGGTTCAAAATAAGAGTATTGATGCATATGAAAGTGCCTATGCAGTGGTGTAGAGGCACCCTTGGAAGTGCAACCCCTTGGAAATAAAAGAGGCCGAGCTTAATAACAGGGCATTGCTAACAAGCAGAGAAGCACTCAAGTAGGGAGTGTTGGGTGAAGGGACTGCTAGCAAGAGGATAAGATTCCATAAATGAAGATTGTGTGGGTCTATTCCAGAGTAATCCCAAGGTCTATTGGACAAGGAAGCAGGTCAAGTATTGTGTAGTTGGTTGAGGCAACAAAGAGTTGTAGAACAGGTATTGAAAGGTTGACAAATGATTAATGAAGATGAGAGAAATATTAGTATTCAGATGCTGCAAAGTCTAAATGGACTACAAAGGAGAATCAAATAGAGATTCTCACATGAACATGAAACTAGTAGGTGAAGAATGTCATTTGCATGCATAGGGAGTTAAGGAGGACTCCATAGCCTTGAAGTTAGATATGTGGTGAAAGTGACAAAGTTTGTTGCAAAAGAAAAGAAAGGGTCTCATAAGGTGAGGTGTGAATCATGGAGTGGACGAGTCATCTCTATATGCAAGTATAGAAATATAAGAAGGAGGAATCGTTAAGCTATGGCTTAGCTACTTGCATCTAAAAGTTCCTGAAGTAAGAAATCCACGTATGTTATCATAGTGCATAGTGAAATCCTGGTACAGGTGAAAGGAATGATGGAATAATGAAGGTTCAATTTCACTTTTAAGTATAAATGGAAAAATATAGCATTCCATTGGAAGCAATTTAGCCTTGAGTAGATGAATAGGGATTTGCAAGAAAACTGCTATATTTCTAAAGGGTTAAGTAGGTTAGAAAATATTGTGGCATTAGAAGGTGGAATGATAGAAATTACATCATTCTAATATGCAGGAAGAATTCTAGTAAGGTAAAGTTGGGCCCTATTTTCTTGAGTGGGGGTAGTTGCCAATAATGCATACTGGATGGAAATGTTTAATAGTCAAGTTGGACTTGGCTGGAAGATACTTCGAAAGAAGAATTGGTGGTGCACAGATGAGAAAAATGGAAATGTAGAGCAACAAGGGTCTACAACAACAAAAATAAATAAATAAAGTTGAAATAATTATGCATTGGAGCGCATAATGGAATTGATACATAATGCATATAAGAATGATAGAATGCATGTGCATGAAGTGGGAATGATAAGATTTAATGCTTAATTTATAGTGATGTGTGTTTGTGCATCTAAACATGCCTAGACATGTATATGACATGAGTGTAGACTAAGAGTAGTCTGCTGATATATATACATAAATTAATGATGTTGTGATATTTGAATAAGACTAATGATGGTTTGTGTATCCAGGAAAATTGTTTATTGCATGGATGAAGATGGTGATGTTGCTGCTGCATATGAAAACCATCCGTTTGAAGAAAAATAAGGATGGTAAGATGTTGATCAAGAGGTTCATAAAGGGAGCTTGCAATCTGCCACAACAATATCAGCTGGTTAGGTAGCATCAAGTGAAATGATAACAACCATGCACGCATGCATTTGAGGTTGTTATGATGCATAAATGCCGAAGGGAATTGAGGTAAGAATTATCTCAATCAAATTTTAATATTGGAATTGGTGTATGAAGGTTGAGGGCCTTGAATATACAAATTGTATTGATGCTTGAGTGCATTTATGAAAAATTTAATTGCATATTATGTTATATTGGTTATGAGATCATAACCAAGTCAAGTCAGGAGACATTACTCTTGCTATAATACTGAATTCCATTAGAGATGGCCATGTGTGAGGCCGCGATGTGGTTGGAATTGGAATGGTTATAGCACCATCCAAGTGCTTAATGATTTTCCCCTACATAACTGATGTTTGCACTGCAACCTCTTTGTCGATACAGGAGAGCACTAAGGGAATTATATTCCTAGTGCTGTGTATGGGTCGAAGAGGAAAGTATCCAAATAATCGAAGAAGTAATTGGGGAAGAGTTTGGATAATGTGTTGAGGCGTTGGCTAGACCTTCCAACTCACATGGTGGAATACATGACATGAACATATGGTATTCCAGAGTCATTGCAAGGATGTATTGTGTAGATGTGGCCATGGGTATTGGAACATTAGAATCATTTGTTGGTAAAATTTGGTTGCATTGTGAAAATTTTGGTGTGCTATAATGCATGTACAATGAATGATAGTGTCATTCCAGATGATATGATTAATAGGTAAATTCCATTTTTAAATGAGAAAGGGTTGGATATGATCGAATTGCTGGTAAAATGCAATTCTAATATCATTTCATGAATTTTCTTGTTTGGCTGCAAGAAAATTGAGAAAATTGCAGGGAGAATGGTCAAGTTGGATATGGCAGGTATGTAAGCCCATAAATAGGACTGATGCCTTCTATTGTGCAAGCTAAACATAATGAGAAGAAAACTCATGCATGAGAAATTTTATTTTTCTATATAAAACATATTTGAGAAATTAAAAAATTTATTATGATGTGCTAACAACTTCTTTGATTGCAATCAAATTGAGAAAATAACAGGGAGAATAGCCTTGGATATGGTAGGGATGTAATCCCATAAAGAATATAGATGCATGCTGTCGCTCGAGCGAAACATAATGAACATAAAACTCATGCATGGGAAATTTTATTTTCCTTTATAAAATAGATTTGAGAAGTTAATAATTGAAAATTGTTATGATATGCTAACAATTTATTTGACTGCATGGAAATTGAGAAAATCGCAAGGAGAATGGTCTTGTGTATGGTAGGGATGTAAGCCCACAAGGGAGACTCTTATCTACAACTGCAAGAGCCAAACATAGTGAGAAAAAAAATCATGCTTGGGAAATTCTATTTTCATGTATAAAATAGATCGAAAAATTTATAATTAAAAAATTGTATGATGATGTCTCATATTGGCTGTATGCATATGATGCAGATGGGATGATTTTCATAGGTCACATATTGCTAGTGGAATTCTAGCAATGAGTTGGAACTCTGATGGATCACCTAAGGAATTGTATAACAATAAAAGGGATTCCCGAGCCTAAATGGAGAGTAAAGAAAGGAAGCAAAACTACATAAGAGAAGAAGTAAGTTGTCAGGGTTGCAGAAGAACCAGGTTGTTTGGCATGAAGAGTGAACTCCTCTGTGGGAGTTCCACTGTCGAAGAACCAAATTGTTAGGCATAAAGAGTGAACTCCTATGTGAGTTGCACTACAACAAGAAGGTTATTATTGGTTATTTATATTGGTAGTTTTCCTAGCAGTGAATCTCGTGAGATCCCAGTAGTGAGATTCCTAGTTACATGTGCCATAAATACCTTGATAAACGAATGGCACAACTTGATAGACTGAGGATAGTGAAGGGGATGTTAGCACATGAAATGCACTGGGGTCAATTCCACGTTATTTTTTACTTTTGTTTGGGTTTAGTTGCAATCACATGGTCAATTTAGTCTCATGTATAAAGTCTTTTAGTCGCTTCAATAAGATAAGTCTAAGGTCATTATATCATGTTTTAATAAGCCTAGGGGTCTTGTTATTTTACAAATATAAGGTTCCCTAAGATATTAAATCAAGTTGGTACCTTTATGACTTGTAGCCAATCAATTTCAAAGGTTGTTGCAAAAAATCCTAATATTTCATAGCATCACATCACTTCTGTCACATTGCTGCAAAAGTATTGAAACAAAGTTTTGCAGCAAATATGCTACAAAAGTGTTTGATTTCAAATTGCTGGTTGATTCAACGCCATGGAACCTGCACAAGATAATGATGAGGAGTAGAGTTTTGGTCGTGTCTTTTGTGATTTGCAAATTTCAAGCAGTAAAACCATGTTCACTGCAAAATTCCCGGGCGCTGCAAAATTGTGTTGCGAAAACTCTGTTTGCTGCTGAAGCCCGCCATTATATTTTTGATTTTTACTGGCAGTCATGTCATCTGAGAAGAAACAACTAAGTGATTCATAAATGGTCAAGGGAGGTATTATTTTTGTTCTGCTCAAATTTTGAAGCTGACAAGTAAAGGGTTTTGAAATTCTCCACTCATATTGGTTTTTTGGATATGGAGCAAGTATGGAATGATCTAATTTCATCAAATGCAAAGGATAACACTATCACAAAGACTGTACATGAGTAAAATCAGGTTTTAAAGGAATACAATCAAGAACAGATATTTCGCAGCGAAATACAATACGCTGCGAAATTTCCTGTAGCAATAGTTTTGCAACGAACTGTTATGCTGGGAAATTGTATTTTCAACATATCTTCTAAACAACGATCTGGGTTTTGCTCAAATATTTTTTGGAGAAGCATTATAATGTTATTTACTTGTTGAAAACAAATCAGCCCAACCCAGTTTACCATTTGAGAGAAAATTTAAAAACATTAGCTACAGAAGTTTTGCAGCAAAAGTGCGCTGCGAAATTGGATAGATTTCTAGAATTCGACTTGGTGGAGCTCCAACGTGGAAAGAACGACCCCAAATTGAGTTGGATGATAAAGTTTGAATATTTTTCTATCAAATCCCATGATTTTCTCTTCAGTTAGCACATTTTTAGTTGGTCAAAAATAGAATCCTAAAAAAATAAGATCTAGAATTAAATATTATTCTGTTTTCTGTTTTAGATCCTATAATTATGTAACAATTGCTATGTTTGGTAAAATAGAAGGATTTGAATCCCTTGGGGGAGGAATCAAGGATTTTTATTGACATCCTATATATTGTAATGCTAACAAGAGAAAATGGTTCAGTCCATGATCCAAGAGAGGCTCAAGAGAGCTTGAGGGGCAATTTTCTTGTATATGCTTATTTGTAAGCCTGAGGGCTTGTGATGTAAATTTTTCTAGCATGGAAAATTCATAAGAGCTATTTATCAGTTTGTGTATTCTTTGTTTTCCATTCTAGTCTTTCATCTTGCTTGAATATATTGCATATTTTGAAGATCAAAGGCTGTCTGTTATTAATAAATCCATGAGCAGAAGAGGATTTGCTGCATCCTGCTTGTTAATCATTGTTTTATTTCAAGTATCTTGCTTTTGTTTTGCAGAGAGGATTCCTGCCTGATGGATGTTTTTTTTTTTATCTTCTTCACTCTTATATCCATCATTATATAAAACTTTCTACTGATATGCAACTTGATTTCCTTTAATTTGTAGAGAGGTTAGGACTCCATGCCCAATGGTGAAAGATCACTGATCTACAATTAATTTGTTGCCCTCTCCTTTCTTGTAGAGTCTTGCTGATCCACCTACCAAATTTGATTTAATTATTCAGATTCTGATGCGTACTGGGCTTATCCTTATAGCAGTCTAAGGGTAAATTCTTGTGCTAACAAGGGGCACATTCCTTGGGTCAACCCTGATAAAATAATGGTATAGCCCAATGGACCGAGAGAAGTGAAGGGGTACATTCCTTGGGTTGGGAAAGTCAAGAGGAAGAGAGATGGTAGAAATCAAGATAATTGTAGGAGAATTCCAATGGGTTATGTATCTATGTTTTGGGGTCAAAGTGCCCATGTATCTATGTTTTGGGGCCAGAGTGCCTATGTATTTGTAGTTTTTGCGGCCAAAGTGCCTATGTATTTATATTTAAGTTGGAATGCCTGTGTGATATTAGGCCAGAGATATTATATGTTGATTAAAGGACGAGGAGCCTAGCATTGTATATGTATGTACACAGTATGGTGTTATGCACCGAGGACAGTGAAAAAATAAGGGGGAGGGGAAAGTAACATCCTTGGTTTTAACCCCCACAAATTATAATGTAATTGTGAGATGTCATTTAGGCTGGTGAGCCGATATGTTTGGGGCAAAGAGTCTGCATTGATTGATATGGACGAGGGCCAAATTGTATATTATGAACATTGAAATGATTGATAAAAGTGGTAATCGCTAGCTGTGATATGAGAGGGATGAAAATGATTGGGGGCTATGATTCCACAAGAGAGAGGGGTCCGAGGGGGGAAATGTTCATGGGTATTAATCCAACCCACATTCCTAAAATTATTATCATTGTGTATAACTTTATATTTGTTGTTGAGTGTTCCCAAAGCCAATTATTAAACTCATGTAAGAGGGTGGGTGTGACGAGTCACATCCCATAGTTATTGGGAGCATAGGGCTGAGTTATAATCATCCTTAGGAAGAGTGTGAGTTAAGCAAGCAAGGGAAAGAGAAGGAAATTTGTATGCATAAAGTAGAGATTTTTTATAGGTAGTTTTTGGATAGCAAGAGAGGAGATAAGTGTTGTAAAGAGCACCAACCATGCCATGCTTGAAGGAAAAAATTATTGGGCTGTGTTTATGATGGAAATGTGGCACGTGTGCATATAAAATAGGCTGTAAGCATATAATGCTTTTTCCTATTGAGGAAATGGCTCAAGAGACTTGTGAAGCCTACTATGAGCAGTCCTAGAGAAGATGCGAGTTCCTAGTGTCCCCAACTAAGAGATTTTTTGTCCAACCAAGTGCACTAAAAGCCTTGATAAACGAATGATACATTTTGTTGGACTGAGAGTAGTGAAGGGGGTACATTCATTGGGTTGTGCAGGTTGTGGGGAAGAGAGTTGGTGGATTGGAATTTTTGTTGGAGTACAACTTGGGTTTTGGGCTGTTTAATGTGATGAGTGGACAAGCAAGGGGGGCATATCTCCTTGTGGACGCATAGCCTCAACTCGGGGGTGGCCTACTATTGAGAGAAAATGAATAGTAACGTGTATGACTAGGAGGTTCAACCTTCGTATGCAGCTAGTTGCTTATATTTATAAACATATAAGTGTTATGTAATTTTATTATGATTATTCCGTTGTGTAAATGAATATTTGAATGCTATATGTGTTTGTTGTGTTATTTCTGGATGCATTCATGTTTTTATAAATGTTGTTAGATGCATGAGTAAATCAACATATTGTTTTGCTATAATTTTTGTGGGCATGCTGTCCCTTGGTTTTCTTTCATATGTACGAGGAATTTTTAATTTCATATTTAGTAGGATAAGTCATTTTTTTTCCTTTGTGGTTCATGGCGTAAAGTTTTCTACGTCCACAGTAATCCCCCCCAAAATCCGAAGAACATAGGAGGGTCAATAATTTTGAGAATATTGGCTCACAGAGAGCAGCATGTTGCATAGATGAGACTCGAATCTGGGTGGGGAGGAAAAAAATCCCCACCCCAATCAATTGAGCTTCAATCACTTGACCGACTAAGTTGTTTTTGCAGTGACGAGACTCATCTTGGGGGCTGGGTATGTTGCATATTTTATTATTCCTTATCCCTCTTTTCATCACAAGCAAGAGATTTCTTCATATACCAAATTGCCAAATTGATCCTTTACAAAATTATTCTCTTTAGAAAATCAAAGATTTTTCTTATCATCCGGTTCCTATGGGATTGGTGAGAGAATATGACTCTAAGATACCTTTAGAGTTCTTAGTTACTCATGGATCACTACCTCAGAGAAGCTATCAGAACCTTAAGACTAAAGGATATTTGATACTATGATGAAAAATAGAACAAAATTCAGGGCAATAAATTGGTGAAAAATGCCTCAAGACATCTCACATATTGTATTCATTCCAATGATACAAATATATAGTACACATAAGTGAAACTAGCTCAATTTCTCTTACAGTAACACCTCATCAGGAGATAATATAGGAGGAGGAAAAGTAGGATCTAGAATACACCGAGGATAAAAATTATATCCCTTAATGTGAAATATACAAAGGTGGTGTAGGACTTGATGAATGTATAGGGTGTCATAGGCTAACATTGGCTATGCCCTAAATCATCAATTCATTACCGAAAATGTTCATAGACATCCATTGTAGAAAAGGGTAACCACAATATACCCCCCTTAAAAATAGAAAAGGGTAACCACGATGTCTTTGAGTGGAGTGTGAAGACTCGATCTTTAACTCAAATTCAACCTCAATTAGGCCTCGATCACGCCTTAAATAATCAATTCTTCACTGAAAACATTCATAGCTATCTGCTGAAGAAACATTTATGAACAAACATGTTTGGACCTATGCATGAACTCAGTTTTAATATGGTTCTAATAAATTGGCTTTCAAATCCCAATGCCAAGTAGCTAACCATCCAAAATGTACCTATTTTCAATTAACCTTCATTTTCTTCTGACACTTTTTTAAAATGGTGTGTCTTTCCACAAGAACTACATGGGTGTTAGCGATATTTCTTGTACATGGGGTTAGAATGCAAAAGAACGGGTTAAAAACCCATTTGTCCTAAGTTTTGGGTTATAATGCGCCCTTGGTAAGCAACGTGCAAGTTCGAGCGACAGTGATTCGCACGCCCGGATCAACGGCGTGTATTCAATTCCGGACCCCCCTTGCCTTTCTACCTTTAATCGAGGGGGGGTCCGGAATCGTGAATGCAACTTTCCGATGGCCGAGATCTTAGCGCCCAGATCAATGGCGCTCATGCACTCTCACCATTTTCAGCTGCTCTGTGTTTAGCTTGCGTGGGCCCTTCTCCCGTCATGTCATCCTCCAGAACCGCCTCTCCCCTGCTGCCGCGTGTCATCTGTCCTCCTCCACTCTTTCATCCAGCTGGCCCTTTCCCTCGTCTCATTGTCCACCCAACACCCGCCATGTGTCCTTTTCCTTCCACGTCGGCCTTCCCCTAAATGCGTCCATCACAGCTACCTTACTGCCCGCTCCGCCTATCCCCTTTCGCCATATGTCATCCCCTGCTGCCTCTCTCACACCTCTTCGCCTCCGCGGTTGTGGCCCCATCACTCCGTTGCCGTGCTCCCACCTCCCGCGTTGGCCTCCACGCCCCTTCCTCAAGCCGTTTAGTTATTCTAGGTGGCAGCGCGGGGAGCCCTCCACGTCCCAAAGGCGCCGAGTTGGCCGGGCTGTTCCCAATCCCGACGAAGCAGTTAATGAAGCGGTTGGTGGTGGTTAGGTATCGCCTCCGCCATAATGGGAAAGTCCTGAAATGAATTAAAGGCACGTCGATTTGCCGATGTAAATGTCAGAAGATCGATCGCATTTGCCATAAGTTGCACGACCATTCAAAGATAGCGGCTGCAGATTGTCAGAAGCCATGCAGACGCAAAGGCTTCAATGCTATGTCTCGATTTTGTTGCTGTTACTAGTTTGAGTATATGTAGGCATTTTTTCCATTTTTGTATCTATCGATGGTTGAGCAGAGCTCCTGGTTGTAAATCTTTAATGAAGCACTGATACTTTGGTTATGTATGAACTCTTGAGATTTCTTGCCTGATGAATACCAATTTCTTTTACATCTTTGTTACACTGTATTAGAATCGCTCGGAATTGGATGATCCAGTCGAACTATAGCTGTTATAGGATGATGTTGGTAGGATCACTGTAGCAGTTATGATGTTTCTAGTCAGTTCTTGTGATTTTCCCAGCACTGAGTGACTTGGAATTGGAGGATTCAGTCAAGTCCTCCTCAGTTTTCTTGAGACCCTGAACCAAGCGGATCTTGCGTTTAGAGTCTTTCTTCTACAGATAGCCGTAAGCCTGTTGCCCAAAGCTGTTTGTTCATTTTCCTCACCAAGTCTTCCACCTGCTCACCCTTTTATCAACCTACTAGCTGAAGTTAGATCAAGACCTCCTTTGCCACTTATGTACCATACTCAGTCCCCGAGTTAGAGTGATATCTCCTCGAGTTTTCCTCCATTTGATCACCTCTTTAAAAAACAAATTGTGACATTAAACTGATGGGTGTCAGGCTCTGCTCCTGCAAGCAATCCAGGAGTGACTTCTGGCTCCAACAATGGGATAATATAAAAAAAATACAACTCCCAATGGCCAACTCAATGACAATGTTGGCATTGTTAAGGAATTTCACCAAATTCTTCATCATTATTTAACTTATCTTCATCTACCGCGTAATCATTTTACTTTGATCTTCAGGTTTATTCTTCCTAGCCTCAACACCATCACCAACTCTATGCCTTTGCAAATCATTGTCAAGAAATATAGCACTAACAAACTTAATAGGTTTGAATTAATTAGGAATATGAAATAATTCATATTCATTCTTTTCATATCCTAAGCCATATTTGTTTTGATTTAACTACCACTCTTCTCAAGGAATGACAAATTTATCTTTGTCACTATAGTATCCTCATCTAATTCATCTTCTTTTTTCTTAGTGTCTTCATCCAATTCATCCATGTCATCTCGAGGTGTATGTTGGTCAAGGTCTTCTTGTTCATTGTCAAGAATGGTTAATCCAAACAATGGAGTACACTAAATAAGAATGGGTTCAAATTGTTGAAGCACTTCTTGATGTCGAAGGATTTTTAACTAATCAATTAACAACTTGTTTTGAGTTTTAAATAGACCAACGGCTCAATTTTTTTAACATTATTACAGCACTGCAAGGAAGTCAATAAGAAAGATTACGTGTGAAGAGAAGAAGGGTTCAAAATTGGATTGGTGGTTTCTAAGGATGGCATAAATGGACAGTGATGATTGTTTCTGAAAACCTGTCAACCAGTGGACAGGTTTTCTACAAACCTTAACACTAAGCATGTCTTCGACATAAAAATAAAAAATTGAAAAGAAAATTTAAAATAAACAAATAAATTTTAATAAAAATGAAAAAAAAACAAACTCATATTTTTTTTATATAAAAGATAATTAATATAAAATAAAATAAAAAACAAAATAATAAATAAATAAAAAAAAATATTAAAAAAATAAAATTAAAAGAAAAACTAAACATAAAAAAACATTTCAAAACAAATTTTACAAGAATACAAAATTAAAAATAACATTGACTTGAAAAAAAACAAATTAATAATACTTGAATTTTGATCGCCTTTTCAATTTATCAATTTTTTAAACTTGTTTTAAAATATTTATTTTCGATTTTTATTTATCAATTTATCCTTTTTTATTTATTTATTTATTTATTGTCTTATCAAATTTATTTTGAAATGTCTTTTTTTTTTTAACTTCAGTTTTTAATTTAAAATTTTTAAAATAGAGGTTGGGTTTTATTTTTATTTTTTTCTTTTTCCAATTTTTTTCATTTTTTTTGTTTGTTAATTTGTGCGGGACTTGTTGGCTCGCGATTAACCTGTGGCTTGAGAAACCGCGACTCAGGGGCATCTAAGCCGTCAAAATCACCCGGGGATCGCACCCGGCCTGAGCCACACCAACCCTTAA
>ML778462.1:386445-409812 GCA_009831015.1 Picea engelmannii
GTGTTTCTTTAATTTTCCTTTTTTTATTTGTTTTCCATTTTTTCTTCTTATTATAATTTTGTTTGTAACAATAAATGTGTCTTAGAATATGATTTTAAAATCGTTGTAAGTTCAAGTCTGAAAAAAAATGGTTGTGCTTCTAGTGAGGTTTCTTTTCGACTTGGGGGTTGATTTTAGTATTTTGGCCACAACGGTACCATTTGTCAAGACCATGGTTTAAAAATGTTGCAATTTTAACCTTGAAAAAAAGAGGGGGCTGCTACTAGTAGCACCACTTTTCGATTCGAGGGGTTGATTTAAATATTTTGGTTGTAATGGTACCAATTGTTAAGGCCATAGTGTCAAACAAGTTGCAATTTCACCCCCCCACCACAAAATGGTGTTGCTAGTAGAACCACTTTTCAATTTGGCGGTTGATTTTAAAGTTTTGATTAACAACATTACGAGGTTGTTAAGGTCCTGGTTGGATAAGGTTGTAATTTTAACCTCAAAAAGAAAAATGATGCTACCAATATCACCAATTTTCAATTTGAGGGTTGATTTTGATGTTTTTGACCCCAAAATATGGGTTTTTAGGGCTAGAGTTTTTTTTCCCAGGTCACAATTTTTGTCAAGTTGATAACTGTGTTTTTTCGATTCAAGGGTTGATTTTAAGGTTTTGGTTAGCAACATGATGAGGTTTTTAAGACCCCCAGATGGGGTGCTGGATTCCATGTACAATGAGACGTTAAATGCCCCTGCCACCATCCTCTCTTCTAGACCTCGCGGTATGAGCGACATTCAATGAATTAGATCGTTGGTGCGCCTGCATACAAAGGCTGGCTTAATGGAGCACTCAATGCTACAACGACAACATGACTGGACTGGTACGAGTCGTATGAGACCTGTCCACTCAACCCCTTCGACACTTCACCTTCACAACTCAACTATAATTTAGGAGGTAAGCAATGGAAACAATTATTTGGCTTTGGTGCTGTCTTTGGCTTCTTACGTTCATCTATACCACTTCCTTTCCTGTTATTCCACTCTGCTCCTCGTTTCCATTCTTGTTACTCCCTCTGCCATGCCCAAGGAAAGAGGAAAGCATAAGCACAAACCGACTTACTACAACTTTGTAGCCCGATAATGCAGGCTAAGTTCCTCCTCCCCTCCTCCCACGCCCCATACTTCCTTGGTTTGCCATAGCAATCCCTCTGCAATTCCTTCTCCTTCCTCGGCCCATAATTGGTTGGATGAAGGTCCTCCCATGGCCTATGTCGAGGAAGAGATACCTGTAGTCCCATCACAAACCCCTTTGGCTTCCTTCCTTTACACAATCCCCGACTATCAATCCCCACCCAAAACTTCTGGGCAATCCACCCTTGGAATCGACTCTGCTTTGGAAATGGAAAATTGCATAATTGAAGAGGACATCCCTTTGGAGGAGCACCACGAGGAGGCCCTTCCAGCAAATCAACCTCCACTTATCACGGCTCCAAAGCTAGAACGGACTAGCACCTGTCGCCTCTCAGAGGAACAATTAGACCTCATCTTTGATATGCGACGGGATATGGCAGAGCAACTTCACCGACACACCATCCTTAGTAGCCACTTGGATATGTTGTTCGATGCCCTTTTAGGTGAGCCAGACAAACGAAGATGTCTAACTTGCACCCAACCGTTCGTTTTTTCTCCCACCTGGCCTCAACCTCATGGTGACAAAGGCAATTTGGGTTCACCCTCTGTTTAATTTTGTTATTTTCTTCTGTCACTATGCATTTTTCTGTCAGGACTATCGTGGAAAATTTAGTGTCATTTTGTTCATGGTTTCATGCCTTCCTAGACTTCAAAAGCATCAATACATTTGGCCATCTATTCTGGTTTCCATCTGTTGCTTAGAACAGGGGGCCGGTTTTGGCTTATGTATGGACATATGTACTGTTATGATGATTTTATAAGGTAATAAATTTTTTATTTACGAAAAAAAAGAAGAGGTTGTTAAGACAATGATTGCAAAAGGATGTACATTTTTTCTGGAAAAAAAGGGTGCTACTAGTAGCACCACTTTTCAAAATGAAGGTAAGAAAAATCATTGAATGCGACCTCTAAAAAAATAAAAACTCTGAAGGGTTATCGTCAAGTTGGTAACTATGTTGGGAAAAAACATATTTTTTTGACATAGCTTAGTGGCCATCACTAAATCCCAATTTATCAACGATCAACAACCATCACCATAGAGGAAAAATGCAAACTTCCTTTACCCACATCCATAAGCAGTGTGTAAACCTTTGGTGACACTGACACCAAGCTTCTAACTTTAACGATGACTAAGCCAACTAAATCAACCATTGGATGGTAAAATTTCACTTTTCATGCTAATATTGTTTTTTCGTAATGCAATCTATCTCTTGCTCCAACTTTGAAATTATTATAACCTTGGGTGTAATCTTAAAACCTTCTTGATTAACTACCTTATTTCTATTTTTTAACCAATATGCTAAAATACCACTCTAGTAAACAAGGGTTGCATGGCAACTTAGTCCGTGCGGAGTAATGTACTAAGATCCCATGTTGTACATGTCCACTTATTGGTTGTTCCATTCTGTCCTTGTTAGAGCGCTGATGACTACGAAATTAACTAAAAGTAAGATGAAAACTAATATAAAATGTACTGTGCAATATCAAGATAAGGCAGAGCAGAAAAGGTATCTGTGTTTATAAAAATGCAATGTTTTCTTAGTGTCATAGATCATCCCGTTCTTTATTTATTATTTTGAATGAACTAGATGAAATCTGAATTGATAAGCAATGGTCACCAAATTCTCTGCCATCTCAAACAGGAAATTACCAAATGCTTTCCGAATCCAAACTAGGGAGAAGACTATAGTCGCCATGAGCGATTATGGAGACTACCACTGCATGGCCAAGAAAATGGTACTCACAAATCTACTGGGAATGCAACACAAGTAATCGATATTTAATATAAATTGGTTTAAATCTCTATAATCAGAGACGAATAACGCGCGAGAGAGGAACCCTGACATCTCACGAATGGATACAGGATATTACAGATATTTTAGTTAGTGCTTGATTGTCAAGAAATGCTTGTCTTAAACACAACGATGTGTGAGTAGAGAAGGGGTTCTTAAACACAATGATATTTCTGTAGGAGAGGATTCAAGATGTGCCAGAGAAACTGTTTGTTCTGAAATTATAAGACGAAAGTTCATACGACGAAAGTGTGAGCATAACTTTGACTGGGAACAACTTAGGAGTTCCCCTTGCAACCTTAAGTTCATATGACGTTAAGTAGATGTTGAACACACATTCACGGGCACATAATATACTTGTGACTGCATTTGCATTTGCAAGCCCGCAAGTAGGGAATAGAGCATTTGCCTTGCGAATGGAGGAGATTGGAGTAAAGGTGCTGCGGTTGGTGAATAAGAACGATGTTGTTCCCAAATTTCCAAGAATTGGAATGGTAATTCAAATGGATGGCTGATAAAAATGTTGGATTGGCTTCCTTGGACATATTTTCACGTAGGCATGCAAATTCTGTTGGACAAATGACTTGTATGTTCTTTAGTACTTCCATTTTGGCCATTGGTTTCATCTCCTCCTCAACTTATGATATGATATGCAATTTCTATTATTATTGTTATATTGTTTGGTCTATTTATGACTTAATTATCATGAAGTAGTAATGCTATTACTATGTTATGGAACAAAGCTCTTTAAAAATTCAAGTATTTATAGTCTCTTTTTTCTAGTTAGTGATTTCCATGTTGACATTTATGCAAAACCTATTTTCCATTCAACCATATCTAGCCATAACAAGTTTTCTTGGAAATATATTATTGGTAGATAATTTGGATTTCTTTTTAAATAACCTATCACTGTAATATGTTTTTCCCTTAATGTAGTACTTCATGCCATGCATTATGAATGCATGGTTAATTTGTAGTCATTTTGTTCTGCTCATAAAATTTGGATCAGTGGTATCAGAGCGGTTTGCTCCTTGTCGTCTTAATGCATGTCGCCAACAAGGTCGGAGTACAAAGAGTTGGGTCTCGAGCTTGTTTATCTTGAGGACAAAAGCTCTTGCACGCCCAAGAGACCTCTCATGGCAGGAGAAAAAAAAGATGATGGGATAGGAGATCCTTTCAAACTGTTTATTGAGGAATCCCTCACGCAACAGAGGAACGAGATGATGGATAGTTTCGCGCAAACCCTTCGGCGGCTACCAATAGACGACGCATCTTCTTCGAGCAGAGGCGCCGCCCCCTTCAAGGTATAAATAAACTTCAATATTCCTATATTTGAAGGTCAGATAGACGCAAATGTTGTAGAGAAGTGGTTGAATCTACTAGAAGGGTATTTGTTTATCCATAAATTTTCAAATAGAGAAAATATTACTTTTGCGCTCCTCAAAGTCGTTCCCCATGTCAAAGATTGGTGTGAAACTTTCTGCGAGAAAAAGGAAATAGAGGAACCCTCATTATTTACAGTCACAACTACCTGGGAATCCTTCAAGGATGCTATTAAGGAACAATACTACCTTGTTGGAAGTTATGACGACTTGTATACTGATCCAGGAGCATCGTTGGCAAGCGCGCAGAGGTGGGACCACCAAACATATGAGATTTCTCCCGGAACTTCAACGTGGTAGTTCAACTGATTTTGGGATCTTCCTCCACTCAGCGCTGAATTCACCTTCGGAGACACGCCCGAACCGATGCCAGATCTTTCCCTTTGAATGTTGTTTTTGAATTTGTAAACAGAGCATAAGCTCCCACTTCGGCTCTGGAAAGTGACCGATCTTAGATAGGGTAGGATAAGGTTCAGGGTAGGCAAGTAGCTAGGGAAAACCCTAGGAACATTTGGAGTTATGTAAAAGTTTGTAAGCCTAGTTAGCGGTAAGAAGGAAGAGAGGAGAGAGCTGTAACACAGATATATCATCTATAAGAGAACTGCGAGTGAGCAGAAAATCCCAGTTTTTGGAGCTACTGTATTTTGTATGTATTTAGTGGCTAGTGGGAATTTATGAATAGAACAGAATGGAAAATTGACCCAAATGTGTGATGTTTGGACTGTGTGCATTTTCCTGTTATTTTCTGTTTTCATGAACAAGTGGATGGAACTGTGAACTTTCCTAGTTTGAATTGTTTCTCTTCATTGGAAGCTCTGTAAGGTGTGCATCGAGCCAGAGAGGAACATCGTGGATCTGAGTTATCAAAATCCCTCAGCCACAAGGAGTGCGTGGGATATCGAAGTCTGAACCAGACAAAGCTTAGGAGGGATAACACTTCAGAAGGTGTTGTCGAGACCAGGAATTCATTCCCTAGAAGGAACGAAGGCTGAGGCGTCGTAGACTTAGAAAATATTCTAAGTCGGAGTCGAGTAAAAGCTCGGGAGGAAGAACGCCGTCGAGCGTTGGATCGCTGTGGGAGTTTCCGTGGATCGTCCGATTGGAAGAAGGAGCACATACTTTAATGCTGCGTAGATCCAGGTGAGGGGAGTTCAAAGATCCGAACGGACGGTGGAGAATCCTCGGGGAGAAACACCGAAATCCCACAGGCTGTTGGATCAAGTGGAGCTACGAGGAGGTTAGTGGCGAGAGTTTCTCAACACCCATTTTGACATTTCGGGTTTCGGGGGTTGAAGAGTCAAGGAACTTGCATCAGTATTCGCGAAGTTGCGAAATCCAAAATTCCTTTTCGGTAAGAGTCCTGATCAACCCTTTCGACATTTCGACATTTGGACATTTCGGCTTTTCGGTAATTGAAGACTCCAAGGAGCAGGGATACCCTTTGTATCCTAATTTCGCGAAATGCAAAATCTCGAAATCGAGAGGTACCAGGCATTTCGGCTTGTCGGCGACCGGAGGTTCTAAGGAGCAAGGATATCCCACGCATCCTGATTTCACGAACAACGAAATCCCACAAAAACAGGTGTCGGGTATCTCAGCATTTTTCCATTTTAGAATTTCGGCCATCGGAGGTTCGAAAGGGGAAGGGAAGGACCCTTTCATCAGGATTCCCTGAATCACAAAAGCCCGAAAGAGTGAACGCCAAGCCAGTTTGGAATTTCATGAACCGAGATTTCGAAAGACAGAGTGCATAGGGGAGAACGCTCACTTTGCGATCCCCCGAATCGTGAAAAGCCGGTGGCATATTACCATGGGCCATCATTTTAGCATTCTGGGTACCAGGTGCTCTAGAGGCCAGGAGTCTGGAGCTTGGGAGTCTCGACTCGCGAAACCGCGAAACGCGAAGACCCGAAAGGATAAGGGAGGATCCAATTGAGGCATTGTGCCTTTTCGATGTTTCGAGGACCGGAAGTCCAAGAGGACAAGGATCCAGGGAGAATTCGCTCACAAGAGTCCCGAAACCCCCAAAACCCCAAAAGGTACGTCGGGTCAGAATAGAGAGAAGAGCGCCAAGGAAAAAGGGCACACGCATAGATTTTGTTGAAGGCCTGTGCCAGAGGAGAAAAGGGGGACCTGTGGATTTGTTCGAAGGGTTCTAGCAAGAGCCCGGCGAGCTAATTCGGCCCGGAAGAAGAACGATCCAGAGACTGGGAGGTCAGTGGACCCTGTTGAGGTAGGGGGTCTGCATCAGGTGGTATCAAAGCCCATTTTTCGTTTGTAGATTTCAGGTGAAGGAGAAAAAAAAAGAAAAAGGAAGGAGACAGAAACCTTAGAGCTGTACTCTGTGTGTGACAGATAGTCGACACAATGCCACCAAGAACATGAATTCCACCTTTGGGCAATCGTGCTGTAGAGAGGGAGATGCGAGAGTTTCACGCCCGAATGGAAGCAATGGAAGCAACACAGAGGAGAGAACCTGATGTTGGGGATGTCAGTGATGCAGAAAGTGAAGAGTTTGAGGCTGAAGAAGCTGCAGGAGAGGATGCTGCAGAAGAATGGTTGTTGAGAGCAGTTGCTAGATTGGGAGGTAGAGCTAAGATAGAGGTCCCCATGTATGAGGGAAATCTAGATGTTGAAGAACTGTTGGACTGGATAAGGTCCATGGACAAACACTTCAACTATGAATATGTCGATGAGGAAAAGAAGGTGAAGCAGGCAGTCACCAGGCTAAAAGGGCATGCAACACTGTGGTGGGATGAACTGCAGGATGAGAGGAGAAGTAAAGGAAAACAGAGGATAAAGAGTTGGGATAGGATGGTAGCCAAACTGAAGGCTAAGTTCATACCCAAGGACTACCAGATCAATCTGTTCAAGAAACTATAGAACCTGAGACAGAAAGGAATGTCAGTCAAGGAGTACACCGAGGAGTTCTACAAATTGAACATCAGAACTGGACAAAGGGAGAGAGACAAAGAAAAAGTCACTAGATAAATAAATGGCTTGAGATATGAAGTCCAGGACGAGCTTAGCATGATGTCAGTGAGGACTGTGGAAGATGCTTATCAATTTGAACTGAAGGTAGAGGAGAAGCTGACCATAAAATAGAACCAACGAGGAAGAGGTAAAATCTCGGTCCCAAGCAAAAGCAAGGGATTTAACCATGACAGAGAACATCAGTCTAAGGACAAGGCTGAGAAACCACACAATCACTCGGAACGAGGAGGAATTTCATGAGGAAGACAAAACGATGGAAGAAACTCTTCTAGAGGAAGAGGCAGCGGAGGAGTAAGGTGCTATAATTGTGGAAAGATAGGGCACATGTCTTGGGAATGTCCCAAGAAGAAGAAGGAAGAAGGAGGAGCTCACATTTCAGAAGCACAACGAAGAGATGTTGAAACAGAAGGAGCAGAGGATGGAGCATCCTTGATGTTGAGAAAAGTTCTCTTGAAACTAGAGGCAGAAATTGAGAAGCCAGTGCAGAGGAACACTCTCTTCAGGATAGCTTGCAAGACCAAGGATAGAATCTGCAAGGTGATCATTGACAGTGGGAGTAACGACAACCTAGTATCCACGGATATGGTGGAGAAATTGGAGCTGAAGACAACTGCACATCCAAGGCCATACAAGGTCTCATGGCTGCAAAAGGGAAACCAGGTAATGATCACTAAACAATGCCTGGTTGAAATTAAAATAGGAGGATATAAAGATGAAATCACATGTGATGTAATTCCCATGGACGTATGCCACATTTTGTTGGGAAGACCATGGAAGTTTAACAGAAATGTCATTCATGATGGAAGGAAGAATACATACACATTGGAGAAGAATGGTAGAATTCATATGTTGCTGCCGATGGAGGAGAAGAAAGCGAAAGAGGAAGCCAACACAAGCATACTTCTCATGAGTGGGAAGGAACTCCTGAAAGAAGTCAAGGAAGAATAGGAGATACAGTTCGCTGTGGTGAGGAAGCCCAAAGTCATCCTCATGAGTACATCAATGGATGATTTACCTGAAGAAGTCCAGGAACTGTTGGATAATTTTGTGGATATAGTGGTGGATGAGCTGCCAAACTCATTGCCGCCCATCAGGAGTATCAGTCATCATATTGACTTGATACCAGGAGAAAGTCTGCCAAACAAGGCAGCGTATAGATTAACATCTCGGGAGAATGAGGAGGTGAGGAACCAAGTCCAAGAGTTGCTGGATAAGGGTTTAGTCAGAGAAAGTTTGAGCCCATGCGCAATACCAACGGTGTTAAGCCCAAAGAAAGATGGAGGATGGAGAATGTGCACAGACTCGAGAGCCATTAATAAGATCACCATCAGGTACATATTTCCTTTACTGAGAATGGATGACTTAATGGATTGCTTAAGTGGAGAAAATTTCTTTTCTAAGATAGATCTGAAAAGTGGATATCACCAGATCAGGATGAGAGAAGGTGATGAATGGAAAACAACCTTTAAAATGAATGAAGGCCTGTATGAGTGGCTGGTTATGCCATTTGGCTTAAAAAATTCCCCAAGCACTTTTATGAGGCTGATGAACGAAATTTTGAAAGATTTCATTGGCAAGTTCATGGTTGTATATCTGGACGATATACTGATTTTTAGCAGGACTAACGAGGAGCATTTGAGGCACCTAACACTAGTGATGAGGAGGCTACAACAGGAGAAGTTGCTGATCAATTTGAAGAAGTCCTCTTTTATGAAGACAAAGCTCATTTACTTGGGTTTTGTGATATCTTTGAATGAATTGAAGATGGATCCAGAGAAGGTGAAAGTGATCAGAGAATGGCCGTCACCAAGGAGCATGTTCAAGGTAAGGAGCTTTCATGGTTTAACAAGTTTTTATAGAAATTTCATCAGAGACATCAGTGGGATTTGTGCACCCATGATGGATACAGTGAAGAAGCGACACAAGTCTTTTAAATGGACAGAGGAGGCTGAAAGGAGATTCAATATACTAGAGGAGAAGATAACAAAATGACCAATTCTAGTCTTACCGAACTTTGGGAAGACATTTTAGGTAAGATGTGATGCAAGTGGAGTTGCAATAGGAGCAGTTCTGAGTCAGGACAATTGACTTGTTGCCTATTTCAGCGAGAAGCTGAATGAGACTAAGAGGAAATACTCCACATATGACAAGGAGTTCTATGCCATCATTCAAGCGTTGAAGAAATGGAGGCATTACCTTGTCCTGAAAGAGTTTGTCTTGTACAACGATAACCAAGCTTTAAAATTCATAACCCGATAAGAAAAACTGAACCAGAGGCATGCAAAATGGGTTGAATTTATGCAAAATTTTACTTTTGTCATAAAACATATTGCTGGAAATGCTAACAAGGTTGCTGATGCATTAAGCAGGAGGTGTCTAATTCTGCAGGAATTCCAGGTGGAGACCTTGGGGTTTGAACACCTTAAGGATATGTATTGTGATGATGCAGATTTCAAGGAGGCCTATGAAGCATGTACAAGACCTGTATTGAGAGATAGAAGTTAGTGGACAAAGTATATGGTTCAGGAAGGATCGCTGTTTAGAGGAAATCAATTGTGCATACCAAGATGCTCAATGAGAGACAATCTTCTGAAGGAGAAGCATAGTGGAGGATTGGTTGGACATTTCGGCCATGATAAAACATTTGCACAATTGAGAAGTTCATACTATTGGCCAGGTATGAGAACATAGGTAATAAATTTTGTGAATAGATGTAGGATCTGCCAACATGCAAAGGGGAAAAGACAGAACAGTGGATTGTATCAACCATTTCCAATACCAGAGAGGCCTTGGGATGCAATAAGCATGGATTTCATGTTGGGATTGCCAAGAACACAAAGGGGATTCGATTCCATATTTGTGGTAGTGGAAAGGTTTTCAAAGATGGCACATTTCATCCCATGCCAGAAGACTAGTGAGGCAACACATGTTGCAAATCTGTTTTTCAGAGAAGTTGTAAGACTTCACGGTCTACCCAGGAGCATTGTCTTAGATCGAGACACAAAATTTGTTGGTCACTTTTGGAGGATGTTATGGAAGAATATGGGGACAAATTTTTCCTTCATCTCAGCTTATCACCCTCAGATAGATGGGCAGACTGAGGTGGTAAATAGAAGTTTGGGAAATTTATTAAGAAGTCTGGTTACTAAACATCACAACCAGTGGGATCAGATTCTGCCACAAGCAGAATTTGCATACAATGACTCACCAAACAGGAGCACTGGAAGGAGCCCATTCCAAATACTCTATGGAATGAAACCCAGGGGAGTGTATGAGTTGAGAGATTTGGAACAGGGAGAGATCAGAAGCGCTGGAGCAGAGGATTTTGCTGCTGAAATGCAGAAACTCCATAGCTGGATCAAAGAACAATTACAGAGTTCTAACCAGAAATACAAGCATAGAGTCGATCGACATCATAGGGAACTTCAATTTGAAGTGGGAGATCAGGTTTTAGCACATCCCAGGAAGGAAAGGTTCCCTAGGGGAACATATAAAAAATTGAAGATGAAGAAGATAGGACCCTCTAAGATCTTGAGAAAGTTTGATGCGAATGCCTATGAGATCGAGCTGCCAGACGGTGTGGGCATTTCACCCATATTCAATGTCTCAGACCTGTATCCTTATAGGAAAGATGGCATAGAAGGATCAGAAGATCAAGGAAAGATTCAGTGGGAGAAGCAGATGCCCGTGGCAGAGAAGCTACAGATGGAGAAGATTCTGGATCAGAGGATTGGCAAGAAGACCAGGAGGAAGACTTATTTTGAGTATCTAGTCAAATGGAAGGGACACCCAATAGAAGACGTCAGTTGGGAAAATGAAGCTGCTATCTAGAAGCAAGGTAAGTCAGTAGAGGAGCTCATGGACAGGAGTCCATGAATTTTTGTCAAGGGGAGTACCTGATGCAGACCCCCTACCTCAGTAGGGTCCACTGACCTCCCGGTCTCTGGATCGTTCTTCTTTCGAGACGAATTAGCTCTTCGGTCTCTTGCTAGAACCCTTCGAACAAATCCATAGGTCCCCCTTTTCTCCTCTGGCACAAGCCTTCAAAAAAATCTGTGCGCGCGCCCTTTTTCCTTGGCGCTCTTCTCTCTGTTTTGACCCAACGTACCTTTCAGGGTTTTCGGGGTTTCAGGACTCTTGTGAGAGAATTCTCCCCAAATCCTTGTCCTCTTGGACTTTCGGTCCCTGAAATGCCAAAAAGGAACAACGCCTCAACTAGCTCCTCCCTCAGCCTTTTGGGTCCTCGCGTTTCGAGGTTTCGGGAGTTGGGACTCCCAAGCTCCAGACTCCTGGCCTCTCGAGTACTCGGTACCCGGAATGCCGAAATGATGGCCCACGGTAATATGCCACCAACTTTTTGCGATTCAGGGGATTGTGAAGCGAGCGTTCTCCCCTCTGCACTCTGTCTTTCGAAATCCTGGTTCATGAAATGCCGATCTGGCTTGGCATTCGCTCTTTTGGGGTTTCGTGATTCGGGGAATCACGACGCAAGGGTCCTTCCCTTCCCCTTTCGAACCTCCAGTGGCCGAAATGCTGAAATGGAAAAATGTCGAGATACCTGATGCCTGCTCTTTCCGGATTTTGTGGTTCGTGAAATGAGGATGCGCGGGATGTCCTTGCTCCTTAGAACCTCCGGTTGCCGACAAGTTGAAATGCCTAGTACCTCTCGATTTTGGGATTTCGTGTTTCATGAAATTAGGATACAAAGGGTATCCCTACTCCTTGGAGTCTCCGGTCGCCGAAAAACTGAAATTTCCAAATGTCGAAATGCCGAAAGGGTTGATCAGGACTCTTACCGAAAAGGAATTTTGGATTTCGCGACTTCGTGAATCCTGATGCAAGTTCCTTGAATTTTCAACCCCCGAAATGTGAAATGCCGAAATGGGTGTCGAGAAGCTCTCGCCACCAACCTCCTCGTAGCTCCACTTGATCCAACGGCCTGCGGGATTTTGGTGTTTCTCCCCGAGGATTCTCCACTGTCCATTTGGATCTTTGAACTCCCCTCACTTGGATCTACACAACATTAAAGTCCGCGCTCCTTCTTCCAATCGGACGATCCACGAGAACTTCCACAGTGATCCAATGCTTGACGATGTTCTTCCTCCTGAGATTTTACTTGACTCTGACTTAGAATATTTTCTAAGTCTACGACACCTTAGCCTTCGTTCCTTCTAGGGAATGAATTCCTGGTCTCAACAACACCTTCCGAAGTGTTATCCCTCCTGAGCTTTGTCTGGTTCAGACTTCGATCTTCCGCACACTCCTTGCGTCTGAAGGATTTCGATAACTCAGATCCACGATGTTCCTCTCTGTCTCAATGCACACCTTGCAAAGCTTCCAATGAAGAGAAACAATTGAAACTGGGAAAATTCACAGTTCCATCCACTTGTTCATGAAAACAAAAAATAACAGGAAAATGCACACAGTCCAAACATCACACATTTGGGTCAATTTTCCATTCTGTTCTATTCATAAATGCCCACTGGCCACTATATACATACAAAATACAGTAGCTCCAAAAACTGAGATTTTCTGCTCACTCGCAGTTCTCTTACAGATGATTTCTCTGTGTTACAACTCTCTCCTCTCTTCCTTCTTACCGCTAACTGGGCTTACAAAATTTTACATAAATCCAAATGTTCCTAGGGTTTTCCTTGGCTACTTTCCTACCCTAAACCTTATCCTATGCTATCTAAGATTGATCGCTTTCCAGAGCCGAAGTGGGAGCTTCTGCTCTGTTTACAAATTCAAAAACAACATTCAAAGGGAAAGATCCAACATCGGTTCGAGTGTGTCTCCGAAGGTGAATTTAGTGCTGAGTGGAGGCAGATCCCAAAATCAGTTGAACTGCCACGTTGAAGTTCTGGAAGAACTCTCACGTGTTTGGTGGTCCCACCTTTGCGCGCTTGCCAACAATACTCCTGCATCATATACCAATTGCACCACACTGTGACAATAAAGAGACAAAGATTTCACAAATATCTTCCATACCTTCCACACCAATATGGGTATAAAATATTCAGAGAAACATCTGGTGCTCAAGTATTGCAGTGACCTGCATAGATACATCCAGACCAAAATGGATTTTCTGGACATCTTGTACTTGGGCGCAACTTATCGATATGCCGTCAAAATTGAGCAGAAGCTTAAACAAAAGGCGTGGCAATTTGGGCCTGGGGACCCCTCACAAAAAAATCCAGGAAAGGGCAGCCCCAACCCACAGAAAAAACGACAGAGAAAATATGGAAAGTATCAGGACATCCAGTCCAAGCCGTAAGCAAAGAAGGACACCAGAAAGACAAAGAAAGATACCGAGAAGTGGTGCAACTTCCATAAGGGCCCTTGGCATAAAACTGCTGACTGCTGCTTAAAATAGTTGCCGGTGGCTAAAGTGAAAGCCTCTGAATCAGATGTGGGTTCTGACTCTGAGCCAGAACTAGAAAGGGGAAGATGAATCATCGACGCAGAACCCAGTGGCATTGTTGCTAGTATCAAGCTCCAATCTGGTGAACCAGACGAGCCAGAAGAAGGAGAGTGCCTCTTCCATTCACAAATGTGGGTAAAAGGCACCCTGATGCACTTCATCATTGATAGCGGTAGCCAGAAGAACCTCATCTCAACAGAGGTCATCAAGCAGTTGGCCCTGTTAACAATGCCACACCACAACCCTACACCCTTTTATGGCTTCGCCAAGGAAGCGATCTCTGCATCAGCCAACAGTGTCGACTGTCATACGACATCAAGCCCTTCAAATACGAAGTATTGTGTGATGTTGCTCCTCTCGAAGTTTGTGATGTTCTTTTGGGCCAACCTTATTTATCGAAATGTCATGTTGTATATGAGTCTAGGCCTCGTAGTTTTATTATTACTTTGAACAGGAAATTGTATAGGATACCCGAGGCAGTCCCACCTAGTGTTATTTCCTTGATCTTTGCTAAGCAATGCAATAAGGTCATCTCTCAAGCGGGGAAGTTTGTCTTATTTTTGATTCTCACTCAGAATAAATGAAAGATCACAACCACATCCAGGGTCTATCCATTCAACCTCTCCACACAGTAGAAGCAAGTAGATAAGGTCATGGAAGAATACTTGAATATATTCTCCTCACCTATCGGGGTACCTCTGCACTGCCAGGTCAAGCACCCAATCAATCTAACCCTCGACGCATCGCTTCCCAATGGGCCAGTCTATCTCCACTCTCTGTTAGAGAACGAGGAGATCAAGCGATAGATCCAAGAACTTCCCCACAAGGGGCACATCCGTCTCATTTCACCACCTTATGGGAGCCCAATCGTGCTGGTACAGAAGAAATATGGAATCTGGTGACTCTACATTGATTACCGGGCTCTCAATAAAATCATAGTCAGAAACCGGTACCTGATTCTTCGAATCAACGACCTCCTTGATCAACTCACAGGGGATAAATACTTCAGTAAGATTGATCTGAAGTCTAGCTACCACCAGGTCCCGATAGAAAAGACATATGTATGGAAGACTGCCTTCAAGTCAAAGGAAGACATTTTTGAATGGTTGGTCATGCCCTTTGGTTTGAAAAATGCTCTAGCCACTTTCATGAGGATGATGGACGATATCATACGACCATTCACCAATACTTTTGTCATGGTGTATCTGGATGAAATTCTCATTTACAACAAGACTTGGTTTGAACACTTGTAGCATATTCAGGAGGTTCTGCACACCCTACGGCAGCACAATCTATACACCAACTTGGAAAAATGCTCCTTCGACATGGACAGGGTCCATTACCTAGGATACATCATTGATCAACATGGCATACATGTGGATCCAACCAAGATCCAAGTCATCCGTGATTGGCCAGCCTTAACCACACTCACTGAGTTTCAGAGCTTCTTGGGCCTTGCCAATTTCTATCGCAGGTTCGTGTTGGGATTCTCCCATATTGCATGGGCCCTCAGCCAAATAACCAGGGGTGGTGGTAAGGTGAAATTTGTGTGGGACCGGTCCCAAACAAAAGAGTTTGATGATTTGAAGAAACTCTTGTGCTCAGCCCCATTAATTTCACTACCATACCTACAACAACACTTTGAGATCGAGACATATGCTTCAGAATATGTTGTGGGAATCATTCTCACTCAGCACGACCACCCCGTGGCCTATCATAGTGAGACACTATCAGATGTTGTCCGTAAGTACCCTACTTACGACAAAGAAGTGTACTCCATTGTGGAAGCCTGCCTCCAGTGGAGACATTACATTCTTGGGAAGGAGACAGTCATCCACATTGATCATAAGCCACTGCAGTTCATGCAGACACAAGGAAAATTGTAGAATGACCGCCATCAAAAGTGGTCCACATACTTGCAACAATTCCACCTCAACATCAAGTATAAAAGAGGAAGCACCAATCACGTTGTTGATTGCCTCAAAGACTGCTAGTCGCTACACTCACCATAGTTATAGATTCTTGCGGCCATGAGACCTATGGATGGCCCCAACTCTATGAGACAGACCCGTACTTCGCCACCAACTACCAAATGTTGGGTGAAAACGCAGTTGTCAATAATTTCCATCTTCAGGATGGGTTGTTGTCTCGTCTAGGCCATATTTGTGCTCCATCAAGCGAGCGAGCGAAGCTATTCTGGGAAGCCCACTATAGTTGGGTGGTAGGACACTTCGGTGTTGAAAAGACTGGCGATGCTACATAAACATTTCTACTGGATGAAACTTCGACAGGAGGTCAACAAGTATATTAGGTCTTGCACTGCCTACGCTATTGCCAAACTGACCACTAAGAAACAGGGCATCTACACCCCTCTTCCTACTCCTTACAGGCCATGGGAATCCATCTCAATGGACTACATGTTGGGCCTCCCGTCCACCAAGTGGGGAAATGACTGTGGTTGTTGATCGCTTTTCTAAGATGAAGATTCTGGTTGCCTGCAAGAAGAGCATCAAAGTAGAGGCCACTTCCAAGTTCTTCTTTGAACGAGTCTGGGTACATTTTGGAATTCCACAAACCATTGTCTTAGATTGGGACAGTTGATTTCTTAGCACATTCTGGTCAAGCCTCTAGTCACTGTTGGACACCAAGATCACCAAGATCACCAAATCCACGGCCTTCCACCCCCAGATAGATGGCCAAACCGAGGTCGTAAATCGAATGATTGTCCATATCCTTCACATGTATAATTCCAAGAACCCTCACACATAGGATGAGAGCCTTCCCTATGTCCAACATAGCTACAACCGAGCCCTGCATAGCTCAACCGGCCACAACCCCTTTCAGGTGGGGTTGGGATTCCAACCATTGGGTCCCATAGATGTTTCACTTCCCCTTGTGGTCACCTCAACCGACTCATCTCCTGCTCCAACTGAAGCTGACAAATCCACCTGGTTCATTGAGTGGATCTAGCACATCTACTAACAGGTTCAGGATATCCTACAGAAGTCCAATGACAAGTACAATCAGCACCACGATCAACATCGAGTGCCACATAATTTTCAGGTGGGCGACAAAGTTTGGTTGCATTTGCAGAAAGAACGCCTTACATGACCCCATTGGAAACTTCACCCACTCTGTTATGGGCTGTACACCATCACCAAGGCCATGGGGGATAATGATTTTTAGCTCAACATTCCTCCTTTCCTTGGCCTGTTCCCAGTGTTCAATGTGGATCTCCTTTGCCCTTATTTCCCACCATTATTGGACACCTCAGAAGTAGCAAAAAAACTGACACCAACAAAGCTCAACTCCGAATACAACATGAATCCAATGATCATATTGTGGACACACATATCAAGGGCACTCAACAACAAATGATCCATCTTTATCGAGTCGTCAAAGCAGGGCAGCTCTTGCACCAAGGCAAGTGGCTCACTCGGGGCCAAATTCAGCATAAATTGTCTCATCTGATGGGGGAACTCAACACAATGGAGACCATTTCTCCCTAATAATGGATGATTGATCCATGTGGATATCGGTGGCCATGCACCTTTTCCAACTAGCTCAAAAAAGTTTTCTGACAATTTTGGTAATTTACTATTTTAGCAGTGTTTCACTTCCGGAGCCGTTTTGAGGCCCTAAACAATGTTTTTTGGGAAAATGGAGAGAATTGTATAGGTTACTTCAATATCTCCTCCAAAATTAATCTCCTCGACAATACCTTTCCAACGGGCTATCATACGCCTAAAACAGATATCGTATGAAAAAGTTACGACCCTGGGAAGTTGATGTACTGATTTACCCAAACGGGGCCCACATGACTTTTGGTGCTTCATCCCCTAGGGTTAGGTTTCTGGATGTCTAGGGTTTTTAGCATTCCTGTTTATTGTAAAAATGCCTTCAGAGCCTCATTTTAATCATCTTCTTGCGAATGAGCGCAACCGTCACATCTCTTCTCAGAGATAAGCCACCACCATTCCAACAAGCTTGTTTCTACTGCATTTTATAGTTTCAGCTTATTTCCTTATTGAATATAAAACCAATTTTATTGTATCTTTGTTATTTTGTGTTAAACACCTGTTAATAATCTGTAGTCATTTTATTATGCTCATAAAATCTGGATCATTCTTGTCCTTCCATGCCTTGGGAATTTCATACCTCTGTTTGTACAGATCATAGCACATTCAAACCTTTCTAAATACTTTGCTTAAACTCTTGTGATTGTCAAATTCAATTATGTCCTTGTATGACTATGGTAGACAACTTAAGAATCGTTGTATTTTTACTTTGTGTTCCTTTATGTATGGCACAAATATCAATAATTCGAGATATTTGTTTATCAGGTCGTCCATGGTCATTTGTCTGAGTCTTAGCTCATAAAATTCCTTATTCTTTCGTAATAGATTTCTGATAAATATTGCTTCTTGAAATATTTCTTGAAATATGACCATTCCATCTGTTTCTCCTTTAATCCCTTGGCCAATTTCAGGTCTTTCCACTAGATACTTGCCTTTCCCTTCAGGTTTTAAATGGCCATTCTGACTTTCATGTTACTAAAATAATTATAAATCTAGAAGTGTTTCTTTATATCCAGTAACCATTCTTCAACCTCTTCACCTGTCCTTGATTCTCCGCCAAAGGTGGATGGTTTTATCTTCTTGAATTCACCTTCCAGGTGATCCACTTGTTTTCTTTTTCTGCCTGTGGCTGTTTTATTTCCTTCCACTTGTGTGCCTTCGGAAGAGCTGTTCTCATTTTTTGTTTCATGACCATAATTTTTAGAGGATCTTTTGCTGACTTCTTCCTCCTTATGGTTGTCTTTTGGGATCTTCCTTGTTACTATGATTCACAACAACATTTCATTTATTCCTTGCTTGTCTTCCTAAACCTTTTTCAGCTTTTCATTATTTGATTTGAATACTTGTAATTCCACGATAAGGTTCCTCATTGTTTCCAAAACCTGGGTGGATGAAATTCCTTCGCTATTATGTCCAGGTTCTTTAGGAGGTCCTTGATAGGGATTTTCTTCAAGTCTAATCTCCTCTTCATTCTGTGCTGCCATTATCACAACATACCAAAAATTTATGTTTGTAACAGTAAACATATTTGTTAACTTTTTCTTTTAACATAAATAAAATAAAATAAACTAATTTGGCCTGGCCCTGAGCTCCAAGTGTTGTAACCTTCAACTCTCATACCATATGTAATGTACCCCAAATTTCCCAAAACAAAAACAAAAATTAGGTGCTACTGGATTTGAAAACTTATGCTTATTTTGTACTTAGTACAATTGTGACCAGGGCTATCATATCCCTTAGAATATCTACCTCTTTGTGTTAAATTATGTTGTGCAAAAGTCACATTACACAATAATCTAAAGGTTATTGACTATCTCAGAGTCTAACCATATCTAGTAATAATCACCCATATTGACTTGCATTCACAAAGTTTATTATGAATCTATCATATGGATTTCATTGTGCTAACTCTATCCATGTCCAAAGGTATCTAAATTGTTTATCACCTAAACTATCATATCCTTAGTTCTATCTATATAACCATATTTATGTATAAATTGTGTACCATCATATACAACTCTATATATTATATGGATACTATATACCACACGATCCATCGCATAAATAAGTCGTTTAAACATATGGCACTAAACTTATCCATAGTATGAATTTATTGTTTAACCTATACAACAATAACTTTATTCACTGTATTGCTTAAGAATTTAATACATAGGCTACAATCGCAACAGGACTAACAATATAGTTATATATCGTTAACGTTTAGCATACAGGGCACTACCCGGTTGACATATAGTTATAAACCTCCGAATGATACCTATCATTAGAACCGAGTTGTTTAACAGGTTAGAAACCATACAGGGTATTCCCTTAACCTAAAGTGGTGAGCGTAACCATTATACAAAGTTCGTAAACCTAGATGGATGGTGTCATGACTCAACAATAAATTTTTTTGTGAATTGATTAATGGAGGATGTGAATCTGGCATTTAAACCTTGTCTACACCATTTAATGACGACTTGTTCTGTACCTCCTTGGAAATGTCACTCAGCCACCATGTCCAACGTAACCCTGCCACCACCATAGTTTCACATGGAAAAGTACCGGAGCATAACCCTTGCATTACTCCTCCGACGATGCCCGAGGTAAATCTCATTGTAACAATTTTTCTCTGCACAAAAAAGGTTTTTTCTCTACAAGCTACCCTTCCCTGCTCTACCTAACCGATGATAATGGAAGCCCGGCTCTAAAATAAGCACAAAGGTAGGAGGCTACGCGAGTATGGTTCCTCTACTGCGCAAGATATGTAATACTTCACTTCTCTTGCACTCTTTAATTAGGAATAACAATTTTTTTGGTATTTGAATTAGTCTACCACTTCTATAAACGTTTTCCTCCCGGCTGGATCTTCTGGGTTTTACAGTTCTTGGGATAGAGTTTATAGTACTTTTGGTCGACTGATTCTCTGCTAAACTTTGTGTCTTACGGTGCTCTTGTGGTCATATGCATTTCCAGTTTCCTATTTGTATTATTTCACATCCTCATATATGCATGGTTATAGAAATACTAAACCCACTGTTCACCCATATCAATTTTTGTTTGTTCTTTGTGGAATCCTCTCATAAATCTTCAGCCTATGGGAGATATTATAACTCTGTAATTCGTAAATCCACTTTGGATTTTATGGTATAGCATTAAAAATTGTAAAGGGTACTCGTAAGCATATGCATACAGTTTTAAACCTGTGTAGTTTTAGGCTCTGTGGTTTTACGTTACCCCTTTGTGGGACTCGTTCCTTCCCTGCATGAATATATGTATATACACATTGTAAAAATCCTTTAAGGATCTCGTGGACACGAGCTATGTAGTTTTGATACCTCTTGGTAAAAAAACTTGTAGTTACCCTATGTGTATAGGTGTATCCAAATATCTCTTATGTATGTTCTTCCTAACTCACCCCCTGTGAATAAGTTAAAGGTTAACCCTATGCTCAGGATTTACCATCTGGGTTCTCTACACCATTATCTACAGGGTAAACATTAACCCTTTGTTTTGTAAATTGCCCTCGGTAATTGTACAGTGATGGCCGTATCAATAATTTTTAACTCTCTATTTCATAGATTGTCTTATGTGTTTTGTATAGCATAGGCATGTGTATACCCCGCAATATCGAGCCTCTGTCTGATAATTTTAATTTTCTAATAACCCACAGTGAGCCCGTATCGGTCACCATCGATCCTCTATTTCGTAGATTTCATTGTATTTTATATATATATCAATTCGTAATTGATTCCAAATTATAGAAATAAAAAGGTTAGGCATTGTTTGTACTCTGTACATGTCTTTTACTTTTCAATTGATTGCCTCCGTGGAAATTCACATCTTTTACTAAGCAATGACCTACCTCCTCCATATGTGGTATTTATATGCATCTTGTGCCTAGGTATTTCCTTCCCTCCTTGGGAAATTCACATCTTTACAAATCCCTGATTTTTAGGGGCTGCTAGTGGTAAAAATCCTCATTTTCCACTTGTAAAAATCAACCCCGAGGCAACTCAAATCTGTTCTCCACTCATGGAGTCATGGTCAACTATTTTTAACCTAGCTGTTCCATTTGTCTCCCAACATTTAATTTATAAAAAAGTTTTTCTTTTACATGTGTCACAATCAAAGAAGTTAGTTGGGAAAGTAAAATCTTTGCCCAACAATCATAAATAATTAATTACAATAATCAAATTCCAAATTCGGATTTTCCATAAATGGAAAATAATTTCCAAATCCGAATTTGCCAAAAACAGAAATTTTATTCTCAATTACACTTAGACTTTAATAATCAATTATTTTGGGGATATTACATGAAGACCATACTGACACGTGGCAAGGTGACGTGGATTGTTGACTAGGTAGAGGCCAACATGGCACATGATTTGGCATATGAAGTGGACCTATCCAGTGTTGACACGTGGTGTGTTTGTGGACCATTGGTATGGTGCCACATGTACCAGACATGGGATTCCACGTGGCAACCCTCCGTGGTGTAAAATTTTGGTTGGATTCTATGGGGGTCGAATCCATGACCTCTGAGAGTGGTAGAGTGTTGGCGTAAGCTGGGCTACTATCGCACCTGCCATGTATTACTTAGCCTTATAAAATGGAAAAATTATTTAAGTTTGTTATAATGTATAGTTTGGGTGGAGTTCGGGTTGGGGCTTAGCCCCAGCCCTTGGTCTTACCACACTTCCATACGACCTTGCCATTTGTCCAACATCGGGTGCAGGGAACTCTCCAATGTTTAGCCATGATCACACCACCCTCCACCATATGAACCTCAAGCGTGGAGACTTCAACGGATAGCGGGCATGTGCTAGTTTTTAGGTCGACGCCCGACCACATGGGCCATGTGACCAACACCTCCATCGAGAAAGGTGCTAAGTCCCCTAATTGTTCAACATAATTCTAGGAATTGCGAAATGCACTCGGTGATGGGATTTTGGCATGGGAAACACCTGTGAGCCAGGTTAGACACACATAGGTGTGTTTTGGCGAGAAGAGACAACAAAGAATTGGGAGAAACTTCCAGGAAGTGTTTCCTATTCATTTTTTGGCCAAACCAGGTGCAGGAAGAGCCCAATTAGGGTTTTTGGATGTTCTGGAGCCATTGAATCCATCTACTTTGCATTCTGAGCATTGTAAAGAACTAATTTTTACACTTTGAGCATTAATGAAAATGATCCATTAGAAGATGGACCAGGAGATGTAGCCCAAGAGAGGGGTGAAATCCTTTATCATTTTGCTGTGTTAATGTGTTTATTTTGATGTGTTAATGTGCTCATTTTGATGGTTGTTTATGACTGTTTATGCTTCTCATGATCAAGTAAAAACTCATTAAGTTTTATGTGTTTGTAACTTGATCCTATTACCTAAGCACATACAAATTTCACTTGAATTTTTAAAGAGACTTAAGCCTTTTCATTTTAATATCACTATGCTACCTAAGTCACTTTTTGTGTCATGCTTTTGTTCAAGGGAAGTTTCATATTGTGTTGGCCACTCCTCAAAATTCCTGACTTTTCATGTTGGATTTCTCGTATGTCAATTACTTTTCATAATCAATAAGAATATTTATCCTATACCAGTGCTAGTATGGAAGGTCCTCATTGAATTCCTATTGGTGGGTCAACTCTTATCAACTAAAACACATTTACTTGAGAGTTTGACCTAGATTCACACCCTGGCCCTATTTACATTATTGATAGATGACCTTGCACTCAACATATGACACTCCATCATTGGTCACTAACTGAGTGTTTTCCCTTGTGTTCGATGACAAGACCTTATTCAGGTCTCGTGTAGTACATTGGTTTCAATTTGACCCCATTGGTGGTTTCCTTGCCTCTGTCAACGGTTTTAATTTTTTCCACTACTTAGAGGGTCTCTTTCATGCACTATTCCATCTAGTGAATGCGAGAGATGTATGCAGTTGTGTTTCCTTTCCATGTTTCATTTGAGTTCTTCCAATTATTTGGACTTCTATTGTTCCTCATGTTGGATGATGGGAGATG